>JAQBSW010010064.1:0-25952 GCA_029291075.1 Eudiplozoon nipponicum | reverse complement strand
ATTGTTACCACCACCCGCGCAATCAATTATTGGTTAAATTGTATTGCCTATATATGTATATGTGGCGAAAGCTGCAAACAGTTAATGTTCGTGACCGCATAGAAATTGTGCATCCGACATTTCCAGTCAAGTTCAATGTATGCAAGACTGCTAGAGGTGAGAGCCGCACATCTAAATTTGATTTCCATATATATTCAATGCGGTTTGATCCTCGATAGTCAGTTTGCCGTCGTACTCTGATGATGATCATGGACGGTCGAAACGCGTCAGTGCGTTGCGGCTGGCGGTAGTTTTGTTATGTTGTTCGATGACTGGTTAAATACAATGGGATTGGTGTTTACTTCAAGCTCGCTAACTTGATTTAAAGAATTGTTACCACCACCCGCGCAATCAATTATTGTTTAATTGTATTGTCTATATATGTATATGTGGCGAAAGCTGCAAACAGTTAATGTTCGTGACTGCATAGAAATTGTGCAGCCGACATTTCCAGTCAAGTTCAATGTATGCGAGACTGCTTGAGGTGAGAGCCGCATATCTAAATTTGATTTATATATATATTCAATGCGGTTTGATCCTCGATAGTCAGTTTGCCGTCGTACTCTGATGATGATCATGGAAGGTCGAAACGCGTCAGTGCGTTGCGGCTGGCGGTAGTTTTGTTATGTTGTTCGATGACTGGTTAAATACAATGGGATTGGTGTTTACTTCAAGCTCGCAAACTTGATTTAAAGAATTGTTACCACCACCAGCGCAATCAATTATTGGTTAAAGTGTCACATATTGTCGGTTAATCCATAATGCCTAAATGAAATTGTTACCTATCTAGGGTCTTAAAAAAGTTCGGAGTTTGCTTCTCCTGATCGATGAAAGTTTTGATGACTTAAATTCGCACACACCAGACGCCCTTAATTTACTTTACTTGGAAGGAATTTTAAAGACTGGCATGCACAAAAAAACTGATAATTTAATAGTTTCATCTTAAGTATGAATTTAGAAATGTTGTTTATTTGCAATATTTATAAATATTATTACTTAAAATTTTCAGAATTCAATCAAATCTACAAAGGCTACACGCACTCTAAATAATGAGCTGTGCTGCTGCTGCTTTCCTAAATCTTTGATATAATTTCGTATCCGGAATTCAACGCTGACGGCAGAGATGTATGTTGATTGGCTAATACTTTAGCTTAGAGTTGATATCACTAAAACGTGAATGCCCACTTTTGTAGGATGTTTACTTTTCACAGACTGAAAACATCTTTTTCTAGATGTGGATTTAAACTAAAAATTGTACACATATTGTGCTATTGAAATGAACATTTATATAATTACTCGAACATTGGTTGCGCGGGTGGTGATAAAAATTATTATAATCAAGATTGCGGTCTTGATATAAACACCTGACCCATTAATTACATACATATGTCAGTATAAAGCGTGAAGTCAATCTTTTACAGAATCTGCTAAAATAAGATTGGTGACAGGTAAAATTTCAATAGTAAATTACTTTCGATGTAGATTACAGGGCAAAGTAGTGAAAAAGGAATGATTTTCGTGAGATCTGCAAGAAAGTATAAATTATGAGGGCAAAAAATTACCAATACATTTGGTTTATTTCTTGCCAGTTTTGTGGTTTCATGTTCTTCTGTTAACATAGGGACATTGTAGTACGTCCTAAACTCTCCGGCATTAAGTAATGGACATAAGACATTGAAAGCCTGTTTCGCACAAAGAAGATCAGGTAATTGCATTGATTTTCTCTGCCGCAAACCATTTCATCTAAACAATATATATGAGTTCGAAATATAACTTTGAGGCAGTCAAGTCTCAAATCGCTATTTTCATATCAAGAAAATATTATTTTTAAATGAAAATTTTTTTAAAGCGTTAGTGTATTTCTTTTTTTTAGATTTAAATCTTCATTTCTTTCAAATGCTCATGAAATATCTCTTTGTATGAATAAAATGATTAATTTGACTCCTGATTTATAGAAACGTAAATTTGAATTTATCTGGGAGAAAACTTAACCAATGTCTGCGCAGCTTTCCTTTTTAAACGCCGATGATTTTAAAACTACAGAAAATTATATTTATAGTGCGCGCAACAGAGGAATTAGAAGGGTAGGTATTGTAAATAAGGTCAAAACCAATTTATCTGCAACAAATATAAACGCCATTGCAGAACAAAATTTCGTTTTTCCTCGATTCATTGCCTCTTCACGCTTGTATTGTAGTTGAATGTAAACTGATTTCTTATGCACTGTAAAAAATTTTTACAATTTATTTAGGTCTTTAATTATTAATAAATTTACGTAGATAAGCGCTAATGTCAAAAATATTTTTCACACTAACCAACACCGCTTGCTAAACGCCAGGCAAAGAAATAAGCAATAGCCTATTAGATAATGCCTGTGCTAAGCCTTTTCCATTTTAAATAGCACCAGCTGGTGTTATGTCAATATTACGCTGTCCTTATATCCTTATGCCAGGGGGTTCTGCGCAGTGTGACATGAGTTCAGCGTTGAAACAGCGCATCAAGAAAAGCAAGAATATCAACGTCTTCATTTAAAAACGTTAAGAAAACCTAATTTTAAATAAGACTAAGATACTCGACGGTGAATGCGGGTCCGGTAGAACTGCATTGTAAGTGATAATTTCAACTGACATTTCAGAACTTCAACATAGAAGAAGATAGGGATTTGGTAAAAGGTATCTAAAATAAGAAGTTGATAAACTGATACAGTCACTTTTGATAAAGTTATTTGGTTTAAGCCAATTTTCCAGTTATCTTATATATTTTTTAAATATCATCTTTTAATTGTGATTCGTATTTATGAATTAGTGAACTGGGAAAGACTTTTCTATGGTGTTTGATATAATTTTTGGATTAAATTTCGCTTTTTTAATATTTCCGTCCAATAGTTCTATGCAATATTTCATTCCAGTTATTGATTTTTTCATATTTGCGGTGCAAAATTCTCTGTTTAGGTAAGTGCAGCCTAAATAAGATGTCATCAAGTGTTAACAATAAAAAAGTCTAATTGATGCAGCTTTTTCTATATTGAAATTTCTAGTTGCAGTATCGAAGTCTTCTTAAAAATTTATACCAATTTCCTTACGCAATCCCATTTCACGTCAGACCAAGAGGGAAGTCTGCTTACTGTATCTGGATGGCTATGCAAAAATGATACTTTTAGTAAATAGAAAAATTGATTTCGTTATAAAAAATCTGGTATCCTAATTATGCATTTTGACAGTTTCTTATAATTATATTAGAGGCTAAAAATGGCTCATAGGCATATTTCTGGAATTAAAAAAAAATTTTGATTCAGAATATGAGGAATGAATTTACGCTAAATGGTCTAACGTTTAATCGTGGAAATTGGTTGAGGAAATTGTCAAAATGGACGTTGAAGATAAACAGTTGACTGCAGGAGCATAAATGAAGACAGAAGGTTTAAATATTCTATATAATCGGTAATTGTTCTCCTCATTACGACGGCTAAACTTGGGAATACTTAGACAAGCAAATTCAGGACAACAAAATGTTGCTTGTTATATAAGGTAACATTTATCATTACCAGAAGTAAAATAAATATCGTCGGTTATTTAGACTTGAAATTTATTGACATGCTTAATTTATCGATCATTTTGTTAGTCAATCTGTAAGGCAGTGAATGACTAGATATATATTACGCGCCAATATGAACGATTGTGGTTGTTATTGCAAATTATATTGAACATTTGTAACTTCACCTGTATGCTTAATTAAAAGTGTTTTCAAACAGATAATGATAAATGATCTGCAATCTATTTAGCGTTTTGGTTCAACAAATTGCTATCCAACTTGTGTAAACAGGAAGGCGTGTACAACTACACAAGCTGTATTCTATTTGATCTAATTCGTGTAAATGAATAAGCAATCGTCTAATTTGCTCGCTCTTTGTGTTTCTTGAGAATTTTCCTTTTTATTTCAAAAGAAAGATATATCTTTCTTTGTCGATACTTCTCGAAAAGAATGAGTGTAAATTATTTTTACAATTTGTTAAAATTACTTTATTTTTTGGCTTCTAGAATAGGTATTATGAATAGTTAAATAAAAAATGATAATATTTTATGTTCTGGTCAATGGTAAATAGCGTTTACAGTATCTACGGCTTTCTATTCTGCGGCTAATGAGTAGTAGTCATAGAACTACAATCTTGAAGTAGCCATCACTTATATGTCGTCAACATGGAATAACTCGAACAACAAATGTCGTCTGTAAGCATGTAAACAAGTATACTGTACGGATAATTTGTATAAGAGTTCAAATAAGTATCTGAATAGACGGTCAAAAGTACCATATCTTCATTATCATTTCCACAATATAATGTGGACTTTCGTAGATATAGGATGTGTCCTTTTCTTATCGTTTCTGCTGCACAAAAATTATGGTTATGTAACTTTAACCATATGTGATAACTGTAAAAAAAATAATTTTTTTTATAAATAAACACACATCGGTTGCACGGATAAATATTAATTTTATCAAGGTTGCCATTTTGGGATAAACACCAATCTCATTATATACAAACAGTTGTGAGTATACAGGTATGTATTAGGTGTTGCGAACCTAATAACAAATAGTTTAGTTGTGACTAGAAGGATAAACCAAATACAGCATGAACGGAAAGTATAATCTCATGCACATTCGTTTCGTGCCTACTGGCGACTCATCAGTAGGAGCCGGTATTACGTTCTTTAACCATTATATATTTGGGTGAGGAATGTGGGAAAATAGAAAGGAGTATAACCCAAGCATTGTATATATTAGAAAAGGCAATTAATGCAGCAAACCGGTTTTGTCTTCATTAGGATCTTTTCACGTACTGTCCAGAATTTGTGCCCCGTCCTCAACAAATTTTGGACAGTACGTGATGAGATCCTAATGAGGACAAAACCGGTATACTGGATGAATTGAATTTTCTACTTAGTTTATACTCGAAACTGTTTTTATAAACTGCAACCTGTGTTTACACCAAGATAGCAACTTTGATTTAAATCAGAAATTATTTTTTGCTAAGCAGGAGATCTAGTGGTAAAACAATAGAGAACTAATGTGCACGTTAAGCCGAAACGATGTAGAGAATATATTTAGGCACAACCCAGCTAGGGCGTTCAATAGTTTTTATATACATACATCTTGGGTAAAACAAGGCAACTTTGTAAAGGATTTTTCGTTTCGTAGCCTAAGCAAAACAATGCTTATCATACCTTATTATCATGAACTCATATTACAATTAACTTTGCAATGAACCTCATTATTCAGTGTGTGTGAGTTTATGTGATAATGGAAGTTATTAATAAAAACGATACCGAAAAATCCACTCACGAAAAAACATTTTTCGATTTATTTTACAATTATAATAAATGACCGAATTTAAAAGAATGAAATATGTTGATATTTTTAGTTTAATCAAGGTTCGATCTTGAGATAAACACCTGATCCATTAAGTACACACATTTACAAATATAAATTAAGTATTTTATAGTGTGGAAAAGGAAATTCATCCGATAGTCCAGTTTTTCCGCGGACAGGGCTCGGAACTGTGCAAAACTGTTTTGCTGTCCACCGGCAAATTCTGGACAGTACGTGGTGAGTTCCCAATAAGGACGAAACCGGTCTATTGGACGAATTTCATTTACTAAGATAAAGAATACTTAGTTTGTATTGACAGACGAATGCATATAATGAGTCAGGTGTTTATATGAAGATCGCAATCTGCATTTAAGAAATTGATATCACCGCCCGTGCAACCAATAATCGTTTTGTTATATAAATGTTGATACTTTCTTGAGATATATCAAAATAAGCTTAACATTGCATGCGTTTAAGCAGAAACCATCACCTTTGGATACCACTTATTTTCAGTAATTAAAATATGTTCATTATGCTTTCTTTTATTTTGCATTACTTATCTAATTGTGCGACCAGAAACGGATTACTGATATTATCTTATATTTTTGCAGGCATTTCTTGCTCACAGGCAATTAAATGTCTTTCATACTTGGGAGAAAATTAATAAATTTTTAAGATTTATTATATGTTGGACAGTTTTAGCGTAATTAATCCTATCCGCAAGGACTGTGTTTGCAAATATGTAAATAAATTGGTTTATTTGCTAACTTTGGGCCTCCCGTGGCCACCAAAATATTGATCTTTATTTTTTTAGTTTGTTTAAAGATATAGAAATTTATAATGCTCAGACAAGAATCTGACAATCTATCTGTCGTAGAAATTCAAATAAGCGTCATATGTGTTTTTAATTTTTATATTTATTTTGCCAAAGAAATCAATTAATCTACGAGTGTGCCAACAGGGCAAACCGCACAAAATACACGCAATACTGAAACAGCGGAGAGTTTGAAGTAATGGTTCGTCTTAAAATAATGTACTATTTAATGAGCTGAATGTTTAACCCGCGTTTCTCGTATAAGCAACACAACATAAATATAATTGCATGGAGTCTTGCACAGAGCAGCTTTTACTCGTCAGTTAACGCGCGACACCAACGAAGATAGACCAGAGAAGGCACGTTGGTGTGCCTCACATTTTACCAATTGTTCTCAAGATGCCTTTCCATGACTATATATTAATTCTGCATGCTTAATGCAGGTCGTAGTGAGCAAAAATAAATTGTGCTTAAAAATTATCTTAAGCCGAGTATGTCCGTTCTGAAAACTGAAATTGATGGTCAAATTGTCACTTGAATCACACGATCTTTTTAAGTTAGATTTAACCTATGGTTTTTTGCATGCTTTGTGTTATTAGTAATAAGCCAGTCTTACATGAATGTTGCTTTGCATTTTTTAAGTAATCGTTATAGAACACCCTTTTTCCTTCACGTATCACCGACAAGGACAAATACTTAAGCATTTAAAAATTAATTGCCAAAAATCGAATATGAAAATAACTTACATTCCTTAACACAGTTCAGAAACGCAGCATTTTTCAGAATATTCGGAAACTAATGCTTATATTAACTAGTTTAGAAACGGTTAAAAATGTTGGTTAACCCGCTAATAAATTAACTGTAAAGCTGTTTTTTACTAAAAGACCAAATTCTTAATTATTACATTATGATGGTATATACTGCTTGAGATAAATACAAACATGTTAAAAAATCAATGAAGCCCCGGCTTTTCAATAGAATGACAATGTTTGCTTTTATCAGATAAGATAACAGTAGCCGAAAATCGAATTAACAGAGCGGCACTCTGTAAACACATATTTTAATATTATTTAATTATGCAAAGTTTAGACAGAATTGAACGCCTACAGAAAAAAACTAATTTATGAGAACAATTGACCCAACACAGTTGACAAACAGGACAACGTCGCTTAAACAAGAATTGGTAAATAAATTGTATAATGAGCTGGCATAAGTAAAAATTCGTTTAGATTAAACTATACTCGATATAAAATTATTTTTTGGGTTTTCCTAGGACCAAAATAATAGGAGTAATAGCAATTCTCCAAAAAAATAATTCTCTGTGTTTTTCCATTTCTGCTATTTCGTGAAACAGCATTTGTACATACATTTGATTGTTTTTGCTCTATTTATTGCATCATTGTTCCACGTAATCGGTTCGAAATATTAATTGTGGTTTTTAATGTAAAATATTGACATGTAATTTAACCTAAATCTCGTTTTAAGAAAAAGATTTAGCCTTACAGAATACTGCAGACATTTGGCAAGCCTATTAATTGAAAACATTTTGTTATTACACTGTGAGATTTAGTGTTATATTTCAACGAATTGAATGTTTTAAAAATTTCCAATTCTATACAACAACGCGTGGAATGTGCGTTTATATTGAAATCAATGTTTAGCTTCTTGTGAACACAAACGAACAGCTCATAATTCAACATTAAATTACTAAAGTATTACAGTTAAATACTGTTTGTTGCGAAGAACTAATATATATCAAGTATGTATTAGGTGTTGCGAACCTAGTTACAAATTAGTTCAGTTGTGACCAGAAGGATAAATCAAAGACAGCATGAACGGAAAGTATAATCTCATGCACATTCGTTTCGTGCTTACTGGCGACTCATCAGTAGGAGCCGGTATTACGCCCTTTAACCATTATATATTTGGTCGAAGAATGTGGAATAATTGGACGGTACAATCTCCTAGACGAATGTGTAAACCTGCAATAGTGAAGCTAACATCATATAAAGTCAATGACAATGCAACTTCAACGCTAACTCACACTATATAATATATATACCGAGTTTGTAAAGGATACTAACACAATGACTATTGTGTTAGTAACTGATACCAACATTATCGTACCGAAAAGATACATGGTACTAACATTATGGTTTCCGAGTCGGTACATGATACCAACCTGATGGATATAAATTTATACTAAAGTTCACCCAAATTGAGAATTACAAAAATTTCCGAACACCTGTTACTGAAGTTAAACCATACACTCTGGCCTTCATCGATATCAGTTATCACATTTCGCGGTAAGCATGACATCATTCAATTCACTATATTACAGTTAAATACTGTTTGTTGCGGAGAACTAATATATATGCAAGTATGTATTAGGTGTTGCGAACCTAGTAAAAAAATAGTTCAGTTGTGACCAGAAGGATAAACCAAAGGCAGCATGAACGGAAAGTATAATCTCATGCACTTTCGTTTCGTGCTTACATAATAAATACTTGAATTACTAAAGTACTTTGTACGGGACATTAGAAGAATATCTATGGTTAATCAATTCAATTCTAGCAGTCTCGTCATTATAAAATAGACACGCGTACGAAGTATAGCCTCGATGGAATATTGTTAGAAATCCAGTCGTTATACAGCATCAAGATTATTTAAGATTGTCTGCTTCGTAATCTATCCATGCCTATATTCAAATTCCTAGAAATAAAGGCAAGTAATGCGCTTGATTTTTAAATTAATTTAGTTAACTCTTTATGTAAGTATAATATGGATTATTCGCTAGAAAATAGTTGAATTTATGCGGGAAAATTTATTTAACTTTAATTCATTTGTCTACGGTGCATTAAATGTATCCATATATAAATGAGATACGGAATAATCACAAGAATAAATTCATTCTTTTGCATATTTCAATGTACTATATGCCATCACAAATTAATGCGTAAATGGTATTTGATAGCGGCCCATTGATAGTTTATATTTTCACACATATTTCGTGGCTTACATTCATGTTTCTAAAATCATTTGCTTTTTCGGACTAGTAACTAGTTTAAACGAACATTGGTTGCGCGGGTGGTGATAACAATTATTATAATCAAGGTTGCGGTCTTGATATAACACCTGACCCATTAATTATTTACATATGTCAGTATAAACTAAGAATTGTATAGTGTAGAAAAGGCAATTCATCCAGTAGACCGGTTTCGTCCTTATTGGGAACTCATCAAGTACTGGCCAGAATTTGCCGCGGACAGGATATGAACCTGGGCACGTCTGCTTCGGAATCTGGTGCTCTAACCACTGAGCCATCCTGCGGCAGGATGCCATATGAGCTCCACCTATAGGAAAAATTGACTAACCGAGTTACATTAGTTAGTATATAACTGAAAATTGTGTGTAGTGTAGTGTGCGGCAGGATAGCTCAGTGGTTAGAGCACCTGATTCCGAAGCAGACGTGCCCAGGTTCGTATCCTGTCCGCGGCAAATTCTGGACAGTACTTGATGAGTTCCCAATAAGGACGAAACCGGTCTACTGGATGAATTGCCTTTTCTACACTATACAATTCTTGGTTTATACTGACATATGTAAGTAATTAATGGGTCAGGTGTTTATATCAAGACCGCAACCTTGATTAGAATAATTGTTATCACCACCCGCGCAACCAATGTTCGTTTAATTATATAAATGTTCATTTCAATACCACTTCCCCATGTAATGTGGTGTCTGTTCAGTAATGACAGATTGGGCATGGTTAGTTGGAACTTTGGGTCAAAATGGATGCCATATGAGCTCCACCTAAAGGAAAAATTGACTAACCAAGTTACATTAGTTAGTATATAACTGAAAATTGTGTGTAGTGTAGTGTGCGGCAGGATAGCTCAGTGGTTAGAGCAGCAGATTCCGAAGCAGACATGCCCAGGTTCGTGTCCTGTCAGCGGCAAATTCTGGCTAGTACTTGATGAGTTCCCAATAAGGACGAAACCGGTCTACTGGATGAATTGCCTTTTCTACACTATACAATTCTTAGTTTATACTGACATATGTAAGTAATTAATGGGTCAGGTGTTATATCAAGACCGCAACCTTGATTATAATAATTGTTATCACCACCCGCGCAACCAATGTTCGTTTAATTATATAAATGTTCATTTCAATACCATTTCCCCATGTAATGTGGTGTCTGTTCAGTAATGATAGATTGGGCATGGTTAGTTGGAACTTTGGGTCTAAATGGATGCCATATGAGCTCCACCTAAAGGAAAAATTGACTAACCAAGTTACATTAGTTAGTATATAACTGAAAATTGTGTGTGTAGTGTAGTGTGCGGCAGGATAGCTCAGTGGTTAGAGCACCAGATTCCGAAGCAGACGTGCCCAGGTTCGTATCCTGTCCGCGGCAAATTCTGGCCAGGAATTGATGAGTTCCAAGTAAGGACGAAACCGGTCTACTGGATGAATTGCCTTTTCTACACTATACAATTCTTAGTTTATACCGACATATGTAAGTAATTAATGGGTCAGGTGTTTATATCAAGACCGCAACCTTGATTATAATAATTCATATCACCACCCGCGCAACCAATGTTCGTTTAATTATATAAATGTTCATTTCAATACCACTTCCCCATTTAATGTGGTGTCTGTTCTGTAATGACAGATTGGGCATGGTTAGTTGGAACTTTGGGTCTAAATGGATGCCATATGAGCTCCACCAAAAGGAAAAATTGACTAACCAAGTTACATTAGTTAGTATATAACTGAAAATTGTGTGTAGTGTGTGGCAGGATAGCTCAGTGGTTAGAGCACCAGATTCCGAAGCAGACGTGCCCAGGTCCGTATCCTGTCCGCGCCAAATTCTGGCCAGTACTTGATGAGTTCCCAGCAAGGACGAAACCGGTCTACTGGATGAATTGCCTTTTCTACACTATACAATTCTTAGTTTATACTGACATATGTAAGTAATTACTGGGTCAGGTGTTTATATCAAGACCGCAACCTTGATTATAATAATTGTTATCACCACCCGCGCAACTAATGTTCGTTTAATTATATAAATGTTCATTTCAATACCATTTCCCCATGTAATGTGGTGTCTGTTCAGTAATGACAGATTGGGCATGGTTAGTTGGAACTTTGGGTCTAAATGGATGCCATATGAGCTCCACCTCAAGGAAAAATTGACTAACCAAGTTACATTAGTTAGTATATAACTGAAAATTGTGTGTAGTGTAGTGTGCGGCAGTATAGCTCTGTGGTTAGAGCACCAGATTCCGAAGCAGACGTGCCCAGGTTCGTATCCTGTCCGCGGCAAATTCTGGGCAGTACTTGATGAGTTCCCAATAAGGACGAAACCGGTCTACTGGATGAATAGCCTTTTCTACACTATACAATTCTTAGTTTATACTGACATATGTAAGTAATTAATGGGTCAGGTGTTTATATCAAGACCGCAACCTTGATTATAATAATTGTTATCATCACCCGCGCAACCAATGTTCGTTTAATTATATAAATGTTCATTTCAATACCATTTCCCATGTAATGTGGTGTCTGTTCAGTAATGACAGATTGGGCATGGTTAGTTGGAACTTTGGGTCTAAATGGATGCCATATGAGCTCCACCTCTAAGGAAAAAATTGACTAACCAAGTTACATTAGTTAGTATATAACTGAAAATTGTGTGTAGTGTAGTGTGCGGCAGGATAGCTCAGTGGTTAGAGCACCAGATTCCGAAGCAGACGTGCCCAGGTTCGTATCCTGTCCGCGGCAAATTTTGGCCAGTACTTGATGAGTTCCCAATAAGGACGAAACCGGTCTACTGGATGAATTGCCCTTTCTACACTATACAATTCTTAGTTTATACTGATATATGTAAGTAATTAATGGGTCAGGTGTTTATATCAAGACCGCAACCTTGATTATAATAATAGTAACTAGTTTCTTTGTAATGAATTCTGTCTTTCGGCAAAAACTGTTCTTATTTCATATCACCGACCAGCGTCAATATTAATAATCGATTCCCTGTTCAATGATCAGAAGTACCGAACATGTTAAAGGAGTTGCGCTTTTCAGTCAAAGGCCTCTTTACAAAGACAACATGAACGTAAAGTATAATCTCGTGCACATTCGTTTCGTGCTGACAGGCGACTCATCAGTAGGAGCCGGTATTACGCTCTTTACCGTCTAACTTTCCCACAATCCTCACCCAAATATATAGTGGGTAAAGGGCGTTATTCCGGCTGCTACTGATGAATCGCCAATAAGCACGAAAAGAATGTGCACGAGATTATACTTTCCGTTCATGTTGTCTTTGGTTTATCCTTCTGGTCATAATTGAACTAATGTGTTACTAGTTTCGCAACGCCTAATAAATATTTGCATATATATTAGTTCTCCGACACAAACAGTATCTAATTTTATTGCTTTGACACAATTAGCGTCACAATTGGTAGAATATTAAATATCATAAAAATTCATTTGTTAGATAAAGAGTACAGAGCAACAATGCGCGAACAAGCACCGATAAGCATCAAAAGGATAAAAGCTTAAAATTTTACCACCTCACATATCCAGTTCAGGTTTCGGAAGGAAAAGTAAGACATTTATTACACTTTTAGCTATAATCCTGCCGCTCTGGTTACAATTTAATACCTGGGACTGATACCATCCTACCTGCTAATTATAAACTTCCTAATCATGTAGTGCGAAGGCTGAAATCGTCATATTGTGCTTCTACGATTGGTTGACCTTTTCTCTTTAAGTATTTTTATAGTAGATACTTGTGAAGAAAAATATATAAGTTTAGTATTAAAATTATATATATATATATATATATATATATATATATATATTTAACTATAGTAACATTAATTGTCTTAATCTGCGAATTACCAATAAAATTCTACTTCTTTCAGCTATCAGCCCACGTACAACTGGATTCTTGGTATTTAATAATTATAACCTCAGCCAATTTACCTGTAAATATCTTCAATTATCTCAATTTATATGCTACGTGTAACAAAATGGCAAGCACAACATTTTTTGTAATCATTCACTACGGGATTTATAATCCTTGCAATATGAAAAGCGACATTACAACACACGTTATTTTATTTGACTGTTAATTTTCCCTATATTATGTGCAATTAATATTTTTCATATAGTACTAATTTTCTTTGAACCTTTCTTCTCTTGGCACAAAATTGGCCACCAAAATATTAATATGGCCAAATAATGAAGACAGTAATGAATGCACTTTGGAAACGGAATATAAAATCCTAGAAACGGATCGATGTGTCGGTTGGTTTTCTGCCTATTCCAATAAAAAATAAAATAAAAAATACTGCAGGCAAATGAAATACTTCACAATGATGAACTTACACGAGGCTAATTAAACTCGGTAAAATCGTACACAAAATGTGTCAACGTATAGACCATGAATATAATTTTTTGCAACAAATAAAGCTATTTATTAATCAATTTAGAAATTTGGCAACATTTATTTTAGTAAGTTTAATAAATTTTTAAATTTCAAAGAATATGGTTATAATTATCGTGCATTTTGGCAAGATTATTTTGATCATAAGAAATGGATTTTGAATGGTTTCTAAATTTATGTTTTGTTACGAAAAATTATGAAACTTAAAAGTGATATTAAAAAGTATGCAGAGTAATTTGTGAAAGATTGGTCCATTTTTCACGAAACAATAAACATAAATCACTTGATTATTATACATTTTTCTCATGTAAAAACCCATTTTTTAGAAAATAAACAAAATGTTAGTGTTGCAACCTAATGTAAACTAAGCATGCATTTAGAATAATAATTCTGTCTATTTCATAATGATAATCATTTGTTTTTGCAGGGATATATAGATAAATGTTAATGAAATCAATTCTGTAGAATTAGCATACACATGTGCTTTCTTTAATTCTTACTGTAACTCATAAATATTGTAGTTATTATAACTAACAAAAAAATATAGTGGGCATAGGGCATAATACCGACTCCTACTGATTGGACGCCTGTAAGCAATAAGCACATATGCTCACGAGATTACATATTCTGTTAATGTAGACTTTGGTTTATCCATCAATTCATTTTTAAAATAATTCGTTTTAGTTGTGCAACATCTAATACACAATTGCATATATATCAGTTCTTGGCAAACAAACAGTTGCTATATGTTGTATTTTGAAATTAATGTCACGATTACCGCGAAATGTGAAAAATGATATCGATCAAGGCCAGAGTATATGGATAAGCTGGAGTAACAGGTGTTTAGAAGTAGTTTTGTTTCTCTTTTTTTTAAATTTGGCACACTTTAAATCCATTGTGTTGGTACCATGTACCAACTCAGTAACCATAGTGTTAGTACCATGTACCTTTTCGGAAACCATAGTGTTGGTACCTTTTATAGGTTCGGTATATATATTATATAAAGTGAATTGGCTTTGAAGTCGCTTAATCGAAGACTTTATATGAAGTTAGCTTCACTATTGCAGGTTTACACATTCGTATAGAAGATTGTACCGTCCTATTTTCCTACATTACTTAAGAAAATATTTAGTGATCATTGAGCGTAATACCGGCTCTTACTGATGAATCGCTAGTAAGCAATATGCACATATGCTCACGAAATTAAATCTTACGTTTATTTTGAATTTGTTAAATCCGTCTGGTCATGTTTAAACTAATTTATTACTAGGTGCGCATTGCCCAATTCACCATTGCATACATACTGGTTTCCATGAACAAACAATATACAACTATTTTATTCTTAATTGAACGATTTCATGATTAACTCGAAATGCGATAACTCATGTCGGTCGAAGCCAGAGTGTATCGATTTACTGGAGTAACGGATGTTCAGCAAACGTTTCAATTCTCAATTTGGTGAAATTTAACGCATTGCGAATTTCATTTTGTTGATACCATGAACAGGCTTGGTATTTGGAAAACCTTTGTATTGTTACCCTTTCCAAGCTCCATGTGTACTATGTATAGTGAATTGGCTTTGAAGTCGAATTGTCAAAGTCTTGATATGATGCTAATTTCACTATTGTTTCAATACACGTTCGTATAGGAAATTTTAAATTCCACCTGGCCCACATTTTTTGACAAAACATATTGCCGTTGTAGGGTGGAGTACGGGCTCCTAACGATAGGACATCAGTAAGCACGAAACGTAAGTTTATATGCGTTTATGCCTCTCGTTCACTAAGAATTTGGTCTAGTCTTCTGAAACTTTTACAATACATTTGTTGCTAGGTAAGGCAAAAATTACGGACGTTGTCTATTAAACTTAGTGATGCAATGGTTGTTATCATAGCACACTAGTGAGCTGAATGACGACTGACAATTGGTGGCCATATATACGGCATAATCAAGTTCAATTATGCATGCAGAATTTCTTAGCAATGTACAACATATCCTTGTAGTTATCTCGACACTAATTGAAGATATTTAATGAAGTATTGATATCTAGCATGTCGGATTATATGTTTAGCTGCAATATGTTGTCTGTCTTTAATTTAAACATTTTTGTTTGGCTAAATGAAATGACAACTGTAGCATTAATTTGCTAATACTGTGGCAAACTAAACTGTATTTTATCTGTTCCAGAAAATAAATCCTGTGTATTATTTTGAACTCAATGAAATACAAACATTTATTGTGTTGAAATGTTTATGGGAAATCTTTAGAACATAACCATTTTTTGCCTAAATATGCATTGTCTAAATCGAACTTTGTAGCACATTAAACATTCCATATTTTTAAATTCTAGTTTACGAAGATCTACCACAAATGCATTGATACACTGTACTTGGCTTACCAAGTGTTAAGGCAATTAAGTTTTGTCTAAAACTGAGTTTACGATTTCAGCACGAACTAAATGTGAAATCGCATTGATGCGCACAAACTATTTGATCTACAGCATGGCTGTTTTGATAAAAAAAATTCGAGAAGTAATACTTGGGATTTAATTAATTTGCATTTTAAAGACGCCAAAATTACGTCCAAAATCCATTTCGTAATTGGTCAGGTGATGTAGGAATATTTCATGGAGCCATCTTCTAATTTATGCCTACTACTTTAACGTCAAAGTAAACAGTAAATCAAGTCACTTACAATGCAGCACTTAATAAATCTAGTTTTGAATTATATTTAACCAAAATTAAATAGAGCAGATTTCATAACATTTGAGTTAGAGAAACAGGTTAAACTAAAAGAATCTACACAGATACAACAAAATTGATCTCTGTTCTCTTTTGTGTGCTCGGTTTTATGTTGGTTGACGGCTTTGAAATTGCTCCCTGTTACCCGTTCCGACAATATTGTAATTATTTTTTAGCCCATTTGAATCTGGACTGTCTAGTATCTCTGGAGTCAAGGAAGAGAATTGGTGTCGGCCATCATTTGCAGAAAAAAATTAAAATATAGCTGATTTTACAAGACTGTGAAAGAGTTAGTACAAAGCTCATCGACTACTATGGGTAGAAAATAGGAAATTTTTAAGAAAAACTGTATCTAAGACAACACATGTTTACAAAGAATCATACAAGATGAAAAAATACAGCTAATTTCACATAAATAGCTTTATAAAGCAAAGCATTTCCTCGAAGTGTATTAAGCTACCTTCGTCGATGCATCAATATTTATAATCCAATCGGTTCTGCCCGGTTGACGTACGAAGGAGTTAGACTAGTAAACCAGTAACTGAGCACCGATGGTCCTTTGTGAAATCCTAGCTGAAAAGACCGCTTTTACAGGACCCCTATCGAGCTACCGAAAGGTATTTGTGGATAGTTAAGATAGCGGATAATTTGGATCAGTCATTTCGCAGACTTAGACCATAATTCTGAATAAAGTTTGCTTTATTATTTGGCAACTAACGCTTCCGAATCAAAATTTATTTTCAACGAAGAATATACGCAAAAATTAGTTGCCAACATGGTCCATAGCAGTGATCTTCGTGGGTCTAACTTATTGACGGAAGTTGTGTTGACGTTCTGCACTAGGGATCCTGAGCTCCGTTGGTATGTATTGCGTATTTGAAATCTTTTGTATTTTTGCAGTTCATCTTAATATTTTAAAAAGGACGAGGATATATTGCGCTGACTAATATTTATGAATCTGAACATACTATTATGCACAATACTGAAAAGTTACTAGATAGAACAGGAGGGTAAAAAAGACAACATGACGAACAAGGAAATGAAACATATCGTTATAAATAAGTTATGTAAGTATTCATGAATTAATAATTTTAAAACCTGTAATTATTTGTACCTTAATTGTAAACTTAGCTACCATAAGCTTTTTGCATTCGTCTGCCAAGACAAGCAAGTTTGTGAATTTTCAATTTCAGTTACAGAAAATACAATTTTGCCGCTGATTTCTGCCAGGTTTATAAGACTAGCTTTTATAAAGCGCATTTTTGTGTTCCCTCGTTTAAAAATAAAAAGAATGAATGTATTGCTAAATTTTCAAAATTCTAAGCAGTCGAAAGGAATGATTTTGGAAGAAACTGTGAAAAAGCCAACGAGGAACCTCACCTTGCATCACCTCAATTTCTGAATCAATGACCGAGCAGCCTTTTCCTGCGTGCACTTCATTTCCCCCTAACTTTCCGTACATTGTTGACTCATTTATGTTATTGTTTATAATATATTTAATAAATGCAGTAACAAAAACGAGTTAGCAATTGACAACACATCGTGGATGAAGAAATTTAAGCTTGAGTTATGCCCATTGAAGAGAGCGCTCAGGCACCAAACCTGAAAGAGCGAATTATCCATGTAAAAGTTTGATAGTTCACAATTTCTCATTTTCGCTCTGTTTCCATTTTCCATATCTTCATTTGAAAATACTTTGGTGAACGTGGCAACGAAATGTTTCTTATATTAAGAGAATCTGTTTTTTTATTTTCGAATAAGGAAACGGTATACTTGTGTCAGACAAGATGTTTGTATACTCTATTAATGAATTATATATTCTGTAAGAATATCTCAACCGGTATTAAATATTTAATAGTTCGCATAATTTTATTGTAATCTATTTATATGCACCATTCGTATAATTCGAATTTATGATGAAATCAAATATGCGGGAGATCTGCAATATAATTATTTTGTAGAATTCACCATTGATGAATTTTAAATTATTTTTACTATGAAGATGGTATAAATTGGAAGAGTGAATTATTAAGAAAATTTATTGGAACACGACCAAAATCAAAATGGATATTCCCACTGCAGTTGAAACGTTCACAATGGTTCCGCTCAACAAAGCAAATACAAAATGTAATGCGAGTGCAATTATCAGACTATCAAATTAAGATTCACCTGCTCCAAAAATACAGACAAATAATGCATTCCGAGAACCTTTTTGGTAGTTAGGAAAATGAGATTTTCCGCACTGGTATATTTGTGATAACCAATTGCGCGTTGCGTGACTTTGGATTTAATTAATATGTGTCATTTTATACTGCCAGGAACGACGTATAACTATTACTAACTACCAAATGTTTCGATAATGTTTCTTTTGACAGTTTGACAACTATAGCAGAAAAAATTCATTAATTATCCTCTTTATCTATGTCGATTTGTTCTAAAAATCTTAACTCAACTTAATTAGAGGCTATACAAATAATGTACTATTAAGATAATTTTGTGTAACTTGCGGATGTTATGTAAGCACGATAAGACTTGGACATTGCATATGGCGGTGAACATGACAATTAAAATGATAACGCTATCACTGAAGACAATAAACTTGTTCCACTGATATGAATAATAACTAAGAATAAAAATATTCCAGGCACCTATGGTTAATTTAAAGCTTTAATATACAATCTTATTGTCAACGCAACATTTGGATAGTAAAACATCTGCAGTAAATTAGAAACGACCTATGCCAAATTGAGGATACTAATTTGAAGCAATGCGGATGAGCTCTCGAGATTAAAAATTAACTTATCGCTGCTTTTTCGTTGTCAGGATAAATAATTCTACAAATTTTGCCAAATTTAATGTTCTTCTATCAGAGCTGAATTTGTTTTCATATTTTGGCAACTGATCACTAGTAAACAATAATTGATTGCGTGGGTGGTGGTAAAAATGCTTTAAATCAAGTTTTCGAGCTTGAATTAAACACCAATTCCATTGTATTTAACGAGTCGTCGAACAACTTAACAAAAATACCGCCAGCCCCAACGCATTGACGCATTTCGACCTCCCATGATCATCATCAGAGTACAACGGCAAACTGACTATCCAGGATCAAACCGCATTGCATATATATGGAAAGCAAATTTAGGTATGCGGCTCTCATGTCTAGTAGTCTTGCATACAATATACGTGACTGGAAATGTCGGCTACATAATTGTATTGTCTATATATATATATATATATATATATATATATATATATATATATATATATATATATATATATATATATATGTGTGTGTGTGTGTGTGGCGAAAGCTACAAACAGCTAATGTTCGTGACTGCATATAAATTATGCAGCCCACATTTCCAGTCACGTACAATGTATGCAAGACTACTAGGGATGAGATCCGCATATCTAATTTTGTTTACCATATATATTCAATGCGATTTAATCCTCGATAGTCAGTTTGCCGTCGTACTCTGATGATAATCATCGAAGGTCGAAACGCGTCAGTGCGTTGCGACTGGCAGTAGTTTTGCTATGTTGTTCGACGACTGGTTAATTACAATGGGATTAGTGTTTACTTCAAGCTCGCAAACTTGATTTAAAGAATTGTTCACTAGTATCTTCCGTCTGCATACGTGTGCTGATAAACAATTGCATTTTAACGGGCTTTAGTAGGCAATAATTAATTCGATACATGTTAATTTAAATTAATACCCTTGTAGAGCTATATTTACTAGAGAAGAGCAGTAGGATTTATGCATCAATGATGAAAAAGGATCTAGGCCGTCTTTTTGATTGTAGTAAGTGGGTTCTGTGACGATCTCAATTATTCGAATGACTGCGGACACGAAGGCCATCAGTGCGGTTACCGCTCGCTGTCCTGGCTTCATCTGAGACTTTATCAAATGAGAATTCAACTGTAATGTAAGTGCTACTTTGTTTTACCACCTCTCACAATTTTAATTTTTACTGACATTATGTAAAAAAGGAATTAATTCTTAAATAAAGTAAAATTGCTTGAGTTTATTATATAAGTAATTTCTCCAAATTAAGTCATGGAGAATGGGATAGGCGTCAAACTCACTGTATCTAACCCCTCGCACAGCATATCGGAAGTACTGTCCGTCATACGTATCGACGCGTTTCAACCTGCCATGATCATCGTCAGAGCACAACGGCAAACTACCCAACGAGAATCAAACGGAAATTCGTCTATAAGGCATGGAAAATCAGATATGCGTGTCTTCATCTAGTAGGTTTCAACAAGTTGTAAATGACAACTGTTAGATAGAAACTTTGTTAGGTTAGGTGATTGGTCAGATAAAATAGTAGTGGTGACTACTTGATTTAAACAATTGTTATTCTCTCCCGCGTAATCATGTATTGCTGACATAATGAATTAGACATAGCACAATATATGAAATACAATTAATCATGTGTTGCTAGATAATCAGTTAAGGGTTGAAATTTAGTTGTATTTAACCATTCACGCAATATCATTATTAGCTCTGATTACGAACGCTTTAAAATAATTTAAATCACCTTACTTAAACGAAAACAACAAAATTTGCCAAGCCGTTAGTAAAGTACACAGTGTGCTGTCAAATTCCTGATTATGGCAATACATTTAAATAATAATTGATTGCGCGGGTGGTGGTAACAATTCTTTAAATCATGTTGGCGAGTTTGAAGTAATCACCAATCACATTGTATTTAACCAGTCATCGAACAACATAACAAAACTACCGCCAGCCACAACGCACTGACGCGTTTCGACCTCCCATGATCATCATCAGAGTACGACGGCAAACTGATTATCGAGGATCACACCGAAGATCAAATTATGGAATCGGATGTGTGATCTGTAAACGTCGATATATCGAGACCTGCTAGTGTACCTAAAACATCAATGAGCAGGGAATGTCCTTTTTAATATTTGAGTAATCTACGAGAACTCAGAGATAAAATAATTAGTAGTTGTGCATCATTCAGTCTTTTCAGATACACGTGAAAATAGTTTCGATGTTGAAGCCTGCAGAGCTGCGGTGTCAATTAGACTTGATGCATAATTGAACAGAGAACATTGATCACCTAGAGATGAGGATCACTCTTTACGAAGTGTACGTCCAATACCTACGTCTGACAAACATGGAAATTTCACAAAATATATCAAGCAGGCCTGATTTGTATTTAATTTGCGCTAATTAAGTTCATACAAGAAATTCAAATTCCAGGGATCAAATTAGGAGGCATTTGTTTAAGCGTTAATAAGTGATTAACTATTAAATAGGAAGTAATTTCGTGCGATATAAATCAATGTTTAAAACCTGTTGTATTATACATAACCGATGTCAATTTACATTTGGCATGTGGTCTATTTTAGAGTGACAAATGGAGTTTAGTTGGTTAGAACTTTGTGCTAAGTGCAACGTATAAACTATATAAATAAAAAGAAAACAAATTCAAACGTAATAGTTATAGAAGTTTTCGATGAGGTGCGATATGCAGTTTACGTAGCGTTGGAGATGTAACTTTCGTCTTTCAGCCAAATAGTCATTTGTTTTATTGCCGCCAGCAGTTCGGGCTTTTACTGAGAATTCGACAAAAATGGTAAAATCCGCATTCATCTCGATGGATTGCATTCGCCATATCACGTATATTCAAGTCGTGGCAACCACACAATCTCATATTCTACCATAATTCTATAATTCCATAACCATATAAAATATCTAGCTTTATAATTTAACCTATATGGTTATATGTAAATATGGATATAAATAACTTATAAATATAGATATTATACACAAATGGAGTGAAATAACATGAAAACACACATTGTGTAACATTGTCATGACGACAGGCTCACCAAATGTAATGAATGTGTGAGTTCTATGGACAATAGCTACGCATTACGGTTCGATCATTGAAAGTCAGTGCGCCGATGTGGCCTGTTGGTGTCTTTGGAATTTCAAAACGTATCAGAACTTTCCAACTTTAATTTTGATTTTGCACTATTGGTTTAGAAATTGGAGTGTTTTGTTAAGCTAGCAAACAAGTTTGTAACAATTGCCATAGAAAGCAGTGCAGTCATACGCAGACCATATGTTTTGAAGGGTTGTTGCGCAGTGCAAGCTTCGTATGATGATTTTCCGCGAGTTCTGTCCGCGGGTTGTTGCCTTGCACTATCAGTTTCGCAATGATCCGTTTGATCACCATTTCACAGTATGCATCTGTTTTGTCTTCGATCAGGCTGTGTGCGTATTCGTTCCTTTCTCCTGAAGGCTTCAACATCGTTCATACTAACTATTGAAAATGCGTTGTTAAAAAATCTTTGTTTACTTGCGACGTATCGGTACCTACTAGACAGCACCATCATCGGGCCACTATACGCAGCACAATACTCACAATAGCAGATTTCGGAAAAAGGTTATCACAATTGCTTAAATCTGCTATTGTGAGTATTTTGCTGTCTATAATGGCCTGTTGATGGTGCTGTATAGTAGGCACCGATACGTCGCCAGTAAACAAAGATTGTTTAGCACCGCGATTTCAATGGTTAGAATGAATGATGTTGAAGCTTTCGGAAGAAAGGGACGAATACGCACCCGGCCTGATCGATGACAAAACAGATGCATACTAGAAAATAGTGATCAAACGGATCTTTGTGAAACTGATAGTGCAAAGTGACAACCCGCGAACAGAGCTCGCGGAAATGCATCATACGCAGACCATTTTCGACATTTCTTAGTCGACAAGCTCCAACCGAATACGCGTTTCCAAAAACATTATGTAAACGTAGACGGAAAACAATATCGAAAGAGGCCATCTCTGTTGAATAAAACGGATAGTATGTTGCCCAATATAAATGTTTATAAGTAAATTAGTTAGGAATGATTGGAATTTAAAGATCGAATTGATATAAGCCAGTAAATTATTAAAAATTTGATGATGCAGTTTGATTGCAATATTTTGGCTGCAAAAAGCAGATGCAATCAACATACCTGAAATACCACTTGCATTCTTTTGAAATTTTGTTGTAATTCTTTACTGTACACCTGCTATGGTCATTTATATTTGCAAAGAAAATGCAACTCAACCACACAACGCAGTCTGTATTACGACGTTAAGCATATTTTCTCCATCTGACCAAAATACGCTTTAGTAGTACGCGATGTAAATTTTTCAATTTAGTAGACTGCTAATGTACAGTTTATAAATATCCTAGAAAACAAATCCAGTGATGGATTTTTAAAGTTTGGGGCATCTTTCTGGTTAGAAAGAGCTGATATATATATATATATATATATATATATATATATATATTTTGTAACTCCTGACTTCATAGATATTATATATACATATATGTATATATATATATATATATATATATATATATATATATATATATATATATATAATATATATATATATGCATGGGCCGGCGATGAACCACTAATTAGTTATACTTTAAGAACCTTCTGGATAATATATATATATATATATATATATATATATATATATATATGCAGTTGCATAATATTTATTGTGTTTCCAGTAACATAAACAATGCTATACCAGTTAACGAGATTGAAATGTATAATCTCGAGCTACTACGCTCCAAACCCGCTCTTTTCTTTATTAACAGATGGTACAGAATCATAGTAAAATGCGCATTAAATCGAGAATAATTAACAAAAAAATAAGGATATTAAAGTAACCATTTTCTGTACAGCAATGGATCATTTAGTCGGTGTGCGGAATCCATGCATGTGATTACCTCTTAAACATATATTAAATATTATTCTACATTACGCAATTCTTAGTTTATACTGAAATAAGTAATTAATTAATAGGTCAGGTGTTTATATCAAGATCGCAACCTTGATTATAACAATTGTTATCACCACCCGCGCAACCAATGTTCGTTTAATTTATTTGATCAAATATTTATGCGTTTAATTCTGTATCGTCACATTCGCCCACATTACATGACTACCGACAGATTTTATTTCTGACGTAATCTTGGATTACATGGTTGAGGACAATTATAAAAAAGAACGCGTGCCACATTGCGTCTACCATTTTGGTTAAAATTTGCTTTGGAGCATAATTCGGGTCACCGGTAAACTAACTTGTTCCTAAGTGCGTCATGCCTAATATATAAATGATGACATTTTGCAAAATTCGCTATTTGTTTTTGCAATTTGCCTCTGTCTAGCGAGCTTCCAGAGTTCATAGTTGACGCACCCGATGACTTAGCATATAATGGAGTTCTAAACGTTTTCGTGAGTGGAAGTGACGTGCGTAATCGCTGATGCGCAAGGCGCTTTTTAATCTGATAAATGTTTGATTCATCAGTCGTGCATTGCAGAACAGAAAATCTCGCCAGCCCGCGCAAATGATAAAAATTCATCCGAGAGTAACTGACATCTAAAAGCAAATGGCAATTAAGTAGAGTTAAAAAGCATCTTACTACAATATTAACTTGGAATTACTAGGTTATAAGAGTCATTGTGCAATTCGACTTAAGAAATCGCCGTCAAATTGTTCCGCATTCCTTAACCAAATATATTAGTCTATCCCATCCACGCAATCAATGACTTGAAAATTTTTTTTGGTAAATTTGGGAAGTATTGGTGGCTACCATTCACGAGTCACCGCTGAGAAGAAATAAAATGCGTATTTAAGGTTATGCATTCTGCTCATGCTAACTTCAACAGATCCTTTTTTCACTACTTGATATCAAGTAATAGTGGTTGAACAACGCCTAAAACATAAATGCACTCAGGTGAAATCTCTGTAACTATGAATATAAAGTATTATTTTAAATTTTCTCTTTAAAGAAAGTTGTGAAAATCTTTTTAAAAAAATGTTTTATCCTATTGCTAAAGTTTTTTGAAAATATTTTTATGTTGTTTGATTAACGATTGAAAAATTAGAACACCTTAATTAGGTAGTGGAGTGTTTAAATTATTGTCTGTTACTGTGGTGTAAAATGGTAAATATTTCTTAATATATGTCGTACCTTAAAACCAAAGTAACTCAATTTAAGGCCAAATTAGGGTTAAAATGCTTATTTATTACAAAATGGCCAGAAGTACACAATTTGGTTTTTATCTGGTCTGGAATTGACTTGAGTCCTACAACTCATTTACAACGCCAGAGATGCAGCGGTTAAGCACAATTTTCAGATTTATACTGAATTATGTTTTTTGGCTAGTCATATTTTCAAATGTATCCCAGCTCTTATCGCTAAATATATGCATAAATGAATATATTACTAAATAAATTTAGAAAAAATATACTCATAACTCTTATAACACATTACGCTATGCACAAAATGGTTATAATGAAACGTGAATCCTGTATTGAAACCGATATTTATTATAAAGCAGATCTATAAAACACGGTTAACAAAAACGAATTGACTTTCGTCTGAACTTAATATGATTTCAATAGATGGTACATTATAAATTAGATAATGAATGCATAATACAACAACGACCAGGAAATGTGAAACACGCATTGAGATGGATG
>JAQBSW010010063.1:0-25953 GCA_029291075.1 Eudiplozoon nipponicum | reverse complement strand
CGCAACGCACTGACGCGTTTGAAAATTCCGAGATCATCAAAAGATTATGACGGCAAGCTAAAAATCAATAATATATTGCATTGAATATATATGGAAATCAAAGTTAGATATGCGGCTCTCACATCTAGCAGTCTCGCATATATTGAACTTGACTGGAAATGTCGGTTGCACAATTTCTATGCAGTCACGAACATTAAATCTCTGCAACCTTTGCCACATATGCATATATAGGCAATTTAATTTAACAATAATGGATTCAGCGGGAGGTGGTTACAATTTTGTAAATCAAGTTTGCGAGCTTGAAGTAAAAACCGATCCCTTTAAATTTAACCAGTCATCGAAATACATAACAAAACTATAGCCAGCCGCAACGCCCTGACGCGTTTCGATCTTCCATGATTGTCATCAGAATATGACGGCAAACTAACTACCGAGGATCAAACCGCACTGAATATATATAGAAATCAAAGTTAGATACGCCACTCTAACCTGTAGCAATTTCGCATAGATTGAACTTGACTGAAAATGTCGGCCGCCCAATTTCTATGCAGTCATGAACATTAACTGTTAGCAGCTTTCGTCACATATACATATATAGGCAATACAATTTAACAATAATTGTATACGCAAGTGGTGGAAACAATTCTTTAAATCAGGTTTGCGTCCTTAAAGTAAACACTGATTCCATCGCATTAAACCGGTCATCAAAAAACTTTGCCAAAATTACCGCCAGCCGCAACGCACTGACGCGTTTGAAAATTCCGAGATCATCAAAAATTATGACGGCAAGCTAACAATCAATAATAAATTGCATTGAATATATACGGAAATCAAAGTTAGATATGCGGCTCTCACATCTAGCAGTCTCGCATATATTGAACTTGACACGAAATGTCGGTTGCACAATTTCTATGCAGCCACGAACATTAACTCTTTGCAGCTTTTGTCACATTTGCATATATAGGCAATTTAATTTAACAATAATGGATTCAGCGGGAGGTGGTTACAATTTTGTAAATCAAGTTTGCGAGCTTGAAATAAAAACCGATCCTTTTAAATTTAACCAGTCATCGAAATACATAACAAAACTATAGCCAGCCGCAACGCCCTGACGCGTTTCGATCTTCCATTGTCGTCAACAGAATATGACCGCAAACTGACTACCGAGGATCAAATCGCACTGAATATATATAGAAATCAAAGTTAGATACACCGCTCTAACCTGTAGCAATTTTGCATAGATTGAACTTGACTGAAAATGTCGTCTGCCCAATTTCTATGCAGTCATGAACATTAACTGTTAGCAGCTTTCGCCATATATACATATATAGGCAATACAATTTAGCAATAATTGTATACGCAGCTAGTGGAAACAATTATTTAAATCCGGGTTGCGTCCTTAAATTAAACACAGATTCCATTGTATTTAACCGGTCATCGAAAAACTTAGCCAAAAGTACCACCAGTCGCAACGCACTGACGCGTTTAAAAATTCCGAGATCATCAAAAATTATGACGGCGAGCTAACAATCGATGATAAAATCGCATTGAATATATATGGAAATCAAAGTTAGATATGCGGCTCTTACATCTAGCAGTCTCGCATATATTGAACTTGACTCCAAAAGTCGGTTGCACAATTTCTATGCAGCCACGAACATTAACTCTTTGCAGCTTTTGCCACATATGCATATATAGGCAATTTAATTTAACAATAATGGATTCAGCGGGAGGTGATTACAATTTTGTAAATCAAGTTTGCGAGCTTGAAGTAAAAACCGATCCTTTTAAATTTAACCAGTCATCGAAATACATAACAAAACTATAGCCTGCCGCAACGATCAGACGCGTTTCGATCTTCCATGATTGTCATCAGAATATGACGGCGAACTATCTACCGAGGATCAAACCGCACTGAATATATGTAGAAATCAAAGTTAGATACGCTGCTCTAACCTGTAGCAATTTCGCATGGATTGAACTTGACTGAAAATGACGGACCCCAATTTCTATGCAGTCATGAACGTTAACCGTTAGCAGCTTTCGTCACATATACATATATAGGCAATACAATTTAACAATAATTGTATACGCAAGTGGTGGAAACAATTCTTTAAATCAGGGTTGCGTCCTTAAAGTAAACACTGATTCCCAATGTATTTAACAGGTCATCAAAACTCTTAACAAATTTTCTGCCTGCCGCAACGCACTGACGCGTTTGAAAATTCCGAGATCATCAATAGATTACGACGGCAAGCTGACAATCGATGATCAAACCGCATTGAATATATATGGAAAGCAAAGATAGATATGCGGCTCTCACCTCTAGCAGTTTCGCATAATTTGAACTTGACTGGAAATATCGATTGCACCATAAATTTTCAGTCAGGAAATTCAAGTGTTTCCAGCTTTCGCCACATTTACATATATAGGCAATACAATTTAACAATAATTGATTGCGCAGGTGGTGGTAACAATTATTTAAATCAAGTTTGCAGGCTTGAAGTAAACACCGATCTCATTGTATATAACCATTCATCAATCAATATAACTAAACTACCGCCTGCCGCAACGCACTGACGCGTTTCGGCCGTCCATGGTCATCATCAGTGCACGATGGCAAACTGAATATCGATGATCAAACCGCATTGAATATACATGGAAACCAATCTTAAATATGCGGCTCCTACATCTAGCAGTCTCGAAAAATTGAACTTAACTGGAATGGTCGGCTGCATATTTTATATGCAGTCACAAACATTAACTGTTTGCAGCTTTCGCCACATATATATTTATATGCAATTTAATTTAACAAAAATGAATTCTGCCGGTGATGGTAACAATTCTTTAAATCAAGATTGCGAGCCTGAACATTACACTGATCCCATTGTATTTAACCAGTCAGCGAACATCATAGCAAAACTACCGCCAGCCCCAGAGCCCTGACGCGTTTTAACCTTCCATGATCATCATCAGCGTACGAGAGCAAATTGACTATCGAAGATCAAACAACAATTCGTTAAATCAAGGTTACAAGTTTGAAGTAAACACCGATGCCATTGTATTTATCTAGCCATCGAACAACATGGTAGAACCACAGTTAGCCGCAACGCACTCACGCGTTTCGACCTTCTATTATGATCACCAGATTTCGACGGAATACTGACTAACGTGGATCAGTTGGTAATAACACCCGCGCAATGAATTATTGATAAATTGTATTGCCTATATTTGTATATGTGGCGAAAGCTGCAGAGAGTTAATGTTCATGACTGCATTGAAATTGTGCAGTCCACATTTCCAGATAAGTTAAATTTTTGCAAGCCTTCTAGAGGGGAGAGCCGCATATCTAACTTTGATTTCCATATATATTAAATGCGGTTTGATCCTCGGAAGTCAGTTTTCCGTTGTACTCCTATGAAGTTCATGGAAGATCGAAACGCGTCAGTGCGTTGCGGCTGGCGGTTTTTATATTAGGTTGTTGGATGTCTGTTCAAAGAAAATTAGAAATGTTTTTACTCGAAGCTCACAACCTTGATTTAAAGAATTTTTCCACCAACTGCGCAATCACTTATTTCTAAATTGTATTGCCTATATATTTATATGTGGCAAAAGCTGCAAACCGTTATTGTTCGTAACTGCATACAAATTGTGCAGCCGACATTTCCAATGAAGTACAATGTATGCGAGACTGCTAGAGGAGAGAGCCGCATATCTGACTTTGATTTCCATTTATATTCAAAGCGGTTTTATCCCCGAAACTCAGTTTGCCGCCGTACTGTGGTAATGATCATAGAAGGACGAAACGCGTCAGTGCGTTGCGGCTGGCCGAAGGTTTGTTTTGTTGTTCGATGACTGGTTAAATACAATGGGATCGGTGTTTACTTCAAGCTCGCAACCATGATTTAAAGAATTTTTTCCACCATCCGCGCAATCACTTATTTTTAAATTGTATTGCGTATATATGTATTTGTGGTGAAAGCTGCAAACAGTTAATGTTCGTAAATGCATAGAAATTTTGCAGCCGGCATTTCAAGTCAAACTCAATAATTGCGAGACTGCTAGAGTTGAGGGCCTCATATCTATCTTTGTTTTCCATATATATTCAAGGTGGTTTGATCCTCGATGGTCAGATTGCCGACGTATACTTATGATGATCATAGAAGGTCAAAATGCATCTGTGCATTGCGCCCGGTGGTAGTTTTATTATGTTGTTCGATAACTGGTTAAATACAATGGGATTGGTGTTTTATTCAAGTTCGTATCCTTGATTTAAAGAATTGTTTCCACCACCCCCGCAATCATTTATTGTTAAATTGTCTTGCCTATTTATGTACATGTGGCGAAAGTTGCAAACAGTTAATGTTCATGACTGCATAGTAATTATGCAGCCGAGAATTCCAGTCAAGTTCAATTTTTGTGAGACTGCTAGATGTGAGAGCCGAATGTCTAACTCCGATTTCCATATATATTAAATGCTGTTTGATCCTCGATAGTCAGTTTGCCGTCCTACTCTGATGATGATCATGGGATGTAGAAACACGTCAGTGCGTTGCGCCTGGAGTTAGTTTTGTTATGTTGTTTGATGACAGGTTAAATACAGTGGGATCGGTGTTTACTTCCAACTCGCAACCTTGTTTTAAGGAATTGTTACCAACAACCGCGCAATCAATCATTGTTAAATTGTATTGCCTATATATGTATATGTGGCGAAAGCTGCAAACAGTTAACTCTCGTGACAGCATAGAAATTGCGTAGCCGACATTTTCAGTCAAGTTCAATATAATCTGCAATGCTAGTGCTGAGAGCCGCATATCTAACTTTGATTTCCATAAATATTCAATGCGGTATGATCCCCAATAGTCAGTTTTCCGCCGTACCATGATGATGATCATCGAAGGTCGAAACGAGTCAGTGCGTTGCGGCTGGCGGTAGTTGTGTTATGTTGTACGATGTCTGGTTAAATACAATGGAATCGGTGTTTACTTCAGGCTCCCAACCTTTATTTAAAAAATTGTTACCACCACTCGCGCAATCAATTATTGTTAATTTTTATTGCCTATATATGTGTGTGTGGCGAAAGCTGCTAACAGTTAATGTTCGTGACTACAGAGAATTTGCGGAGCCGATATTTCCAGTGAAGTTCAATGTATGCGAGACTGCTAGAAGTGCGAGCCTCATATCTAACTTTGATTTCCGTATATATTCAGTGCGGTTTGTTCCTCGATATTCAGCTTTCCGTCGTACTCTGATGAAGATCATGGAAGGTCAAAAAGCGTCATTGCGTTGCGGCTGGCGGTAGTTGTGTTATGTTGTACGATGACTATTTTAAAAAGAATTGTGTTGTGATTTACATATATATATATATATATATATATATATATATATATATATATATATATATATAATTTATAAAAATTGTTTAACCTGCTGTTAAGTTGCTTACTGGCTAGAGGAGAAATCTCCGAATCAGGAGTGTCAAGATTCAGATCTGGTAGGCAGCAAATTTTGGCATTTTGGCGACGAGAATCTAATAAGAAAAATATCGGTCTACTGGATGGATTGCCTTTTCTACACTATATATTTCTTAGATTATACTGACTTATGTAAGTAATTAATGGGTCAGGTGCTTATATCAAGACCACAATCTTGATTATAATAATTCTTAGAGAAGTATGCGCGTTAATGTATTTATATGCACGTACAAATATAAACGACATTTTGGTTATTTCGTTGCAAATACCGACTAATCACTATATAGTGTGTTTTTAAAATTGTTAGATAATCAATTAAATAGAATTTACTCCACATATTTGTCATATATGTGAATGCTATCAATTCACGTGTGAACATTTTCTTCATTAGATTGTTTATAAGACTTTTTTCGCAGAGAACTAATCAATGATTCCGTTAAAGGAATCTGAAATATATCAAACGAACAAGCAACCGGGATTCAGCCTGTCTTCCCAAATTCAGATAGAATAGTTGAGTTACATCCAGGTCGGGAAATTTTCATATTTTTAGGTCTATTTTCACACAGCAGAATTACTATTATAGATTAAAGTTGATAAACAATTTATTTACGAGTGACGGACCTGATGGGAATGGCAGTAAGGTAATGTGAATATATCAGCTACAAATTGCTGTCAAGGTAAATACTGAATAGTAAGTAAAATAATATCAGAATTGTTCAGAGTTGGCATATCAATGCTTATGAATTTGAGAAACTGAATACCTATGCCGAGCTAATATATTTTTACTCAATTAAGGATTTCGCAGAATTTCTGGGTAAAAAAATGAAAAAGCTATAACTGACAGAATCATTCTTCCGTTATTAATAGAAGATTATGCCATTTTCCAATGAAGAGTACCAGAATGACACTTTATTAAGTGAGAAAAACAATAAATTTGGATACAGCGCATTTGTATATCACAAGCTTTGAATGACTAGCCAGCTCGTCAAAAAATGGTTTCCACAATCCAAAAGCAAATATACACACTATCTCTAGGCTAATGCAAAGCATAGGGGTCAATAGCGGCTGTTGTAATTCGACCATACCTATTTTGGCGTGTCTTTAGCAGAAAGGAGATAGTGTAAGCAGATACTTTCTTCTCATTTAGCATAAAAACTCATCCATGTGATTAGGGCTTTTATGGATTCCACCGTTTTAATGTTATCTCAGACGAGTACATCATAAATGTTTTCTACTCTAAGCTAGTGTAATGAGCCTTTAATTTTGTCAATCTGTAGTTGTTTATTTTCATTGCCTATATTTTAAGACTGCAGATAACGCGTCCATTTTACTTTTTCGTGTTCGCTGAAACAGAATAAAAGCAATCTAGACAAATATTACTTAACCAGTATTCTTATAATATGGTATCCAGCTTCATCACTTATTATATTTATTTGTATATTGTAATATCTTTCAAATAAATTTATAATATTTGCATATTGCTTGCTGCTAAAAATTAACGTAATTCTCTAAGAGTTAGTCACTGCTTATTATGAGAATTTATTCTTCCTTTGCAACCAGGTACATGCGTGACGATGAATAGACACATTTGTATGTGCGCGATTATATAAAAGCATTTATACATACAAACTTAATCATTTCTCAAGTATGTATTAGGTGTTGCGAATCTAGTAACATATTAGTTCAGTTGGGACCAGAAGGATAAACCAAAGACAGCATGAACGGAAAGTATAACCCCATGCACATTCGTTTTGTGCTTACTGGCGACTCATCATTGGCAGTACTCAACGCACGCTGCAGGGTACTTTACAGAATAGCTAATCCAAATAAAATAGATTTAACCAGGACTAGTCATTCGACACGGTTTTCAGAGAGAATCCTACGGATCTTAATGCGACATGGCGCCTGATCAGGAAATAGTTAATGTAAACAATATTATCTTCAGTCACAAAATTGCTGACATAACCGTTCTGTGTTTCATGTCACCCACCGGTGCTATAGCAGCTTTTCAAGTATAAATAGAAGTTACCTCCTCAATCTGTACACCAGAAAAACAAATCAGCGTTTCATTACGAGATTCGTTAGTTTAGGTGCACAAAATAGCCACCGAATATAAGTTGGCGGCTCGTAAATTTTGCCCATGTCACTCAGCTAACCTTGCATAATACGAACCTGAGAGAATACGTAGTTTAACAAAGAGTTCCAGGCGCTGAAAGCTAATTGGTTTTCATTCATGTCTCTAAAGCTTTATGGTGAAACAATAGGCCACTTGACTAGAAGATGTCAGACTAGACCAAGTACAAATCAATCGATTCCAGATCGTTTTTCATAGTTTGTTAAAAGCGGCTGAAGGGAGATCAATGTGCCAGGAAATATTAACAGTATTATACAATTACAAACCGTACATGTAAGGACAATTTCGCTTTGGCCCAAAGTGGACCATAATAGAATTTTTCTAATTTTTCAGCTTTATATCTTATACGATGACCACTAATTGAGAAAAGTGCATGCAGAGGAGCTTGCCTTCTGCCAAAGTCAGCGAATTCAATTTCAACTAAACAGCCACCACAATAAATCATCATTCCAAAAACATTTGCGTTTGCCACAGCCAAGACTTCATAGTTAGCGTATTAAAACAATGTTGAACAAATGAGACCTCCTTAATGAATACCAGATCCAAACGCGATTCCTAACTGTGGTGTGGATGCATCTGAAATTTGGCCGCAATTTAGTCAAATATATTCAAATGCAATAAGAGCGGTCGGATAAAAGTGGAAATTTGATTGGATTCTAAGAATCGATATACTGGAAAATCAATTGAATGTAAAACGCATTTAAGGCAGTCATCAGCAGATTACCAAAATAAAGTTGAACTGAAAAATATGACATGGAACCATCCAACACCTATAGTTTACTAAATTCATCTAAAGTATTCTACAGGGCAACTGCAAAACCAACTCACTTTTATATAATATATATACCGAGCCTGTATAATTTAGCTTCACTATGTTTGCCGAATAGGTACCCATTACATCGTGGGTAAAGGGCTTAATAACGGCCCCAACTGAAAAGTCACCAGTAAGCACAAAACGAATGTGCACATGAGATTGTACTTTCCGTTCATAATGACTTTTGTTTATCTTTTTCGTCAAATATGAAATAATTTATTACTAGGCGCGCAACTTCTAGTACAGAATTGACAGACTGAATTGCTAGCACAACGTGCACCATTAAATTTAAAACAAATCACTGTGTAATTTGAAAACAACGACCAATCCAAGCAGTTATAACTCTATTTTGCGTATTTCATCGTGTATTGTTCCATTAAAAATCACGTGGCCTCGCCGAATTCTAACAACGGAACATACTAAAAAGGCAAAAACCGACTTTGATTAAGCAGTTTCAATCAGAGTCGTCTTCATTTTTGCACGCCACCGAGTACGCGTTGATGTAGTTCCTTTTCCTAGATTCTTACGCATAGCTTTTCACCATCTGTTTCTTAATTATACCGTTAAAGAATTAACAGATCGTTCGAAAACTTGGTATACTGCGACTGGCCAATGCCACAAGGTGAACTTTTTTACAGCGCTAGTCATGCTTATTTGCGCTATAAAAGGTATCAGTTTATGAATTCTTTAAGATAGCTAGCATCCCATTAAGACTAGTAGCATCTGCTAAATTGTCTTAGTCGGTCTGCTTCAACAGCCTAAACTTGTTCTTACTCGACACTACTCACTCAACTGCTAGGGTTAACATAGCAAGAAATCTGCACTCGAGGATTCACATAACGTAGAGTGACTCACTAATGCAGGCAATGGCGAAAGTCATGCTATCCTCGCCAGTAATACTAGCAATCATAAAATAACAAGGATTTAGGACGACATTTCTATTTATTCAAGCCTGACACATTAAAGCCAATATAAATCCACTGAGATTAAACTTTACAACAAACTAGGTGAGCTATTCAAATCAATGGCCCGTGCCTACATATTTCAGATCAGACAACTAACGGCTCCGCGGGCGGTTGATGTTCTTCAGTTCTTTAGTGCCTAATCATTAGATAGCGCGGCATGTCCACCACTCGCAAACTTCATCAACCACGGTTAACGATGAAGTGACCCCTAGAAGTCGTTTCGAGATGGATATGAAATCTCAAAAATTTGATAAGCAAAGAAGACTTTCCGTCATATGAGTGAGTGCAGAATCGCGAGACTTAATAGTTTCCTTTTTGTAGCAGCAGACATTTTTGTATAATCTGCTCAAGTTACTGCCACAATCTGAGGGAATTGCGACCTACACATTTGGAAGAGTATCGTTTTGAAATCAATCCACGAAAAAGGTGACTTTTGAACTCCTGGCAACTACTGATGTATCGGTTTGTCGTGTTGCTCCAAAGGCTGGTAGTGCAAATATTCTCAGAATTCATCAAGATCGGAAGAAGCAAACTAGGCCAATCTTGGCGGGGATTTTATAGAGGATGGGGAAGTTGACCAAGAACATTCACGTCGTTGAATTTCTAACAATGGCACCAGCCTAAATTTGTTACTTTTCTACACCATTCAATGCCTTTCCATTCTATCACGCACGAGATTCCACAACAAATATCGTCAATGCAAACTTACTGACCAAAAATAATTCGAAGGCTTGAAGCCTACTATAATAACCCTACGGTCTGTATTCACATTAGTGCGGATCTATATGAAACCTTGCCAATTTGTTCCGCCAATCGAATGTATGTGTTATTGCTCACATTTTGTAAACCTTTGTCGATGCAGTCTTTCCTACAGTCACCGCCACATTCCTATGAGTTGAGACCAACGGTGGTGGTCTGCTTATTGATCACGAATACGCACAAAGCTGTATTTTTTATTTCGCCTTGTCTTCAGTTTTGCATGCAATCATCGAACCATTAAATACTATCTTAATGATAGTTCCATAAATTTTGTAGAATATACATGCATTAAAAATAAAATTACACTTTCTACAAAATTTATTATGAAAAATGTGATACAATTTGATGCAACATAGCAAATAGATACAATATTAGTTGAACTCAGTTGTAAATGAGTCCCAGGATAGCAATTTAAAAATAAGTTTTGACGGTTTGCGTTTCCATATTGCGTCAATGGGCCTTTGCAGATCCTCAGAAACCAAAAACCCAGTGAATTTGATAAATTCAGAAATGAATTCAAAAACGGCATATTTGAGGTCAATAATGCGATCGCAACTCTCCACCACTTCATCAAATGTAGAAGTTTCGATATATATCTTGTAGAATTGTCGAAGGGCGAATTTGTCTCCAGACACACGTTTGCAATTTGCGGAGAATTAAAGCTTTCTGAAATCCTTCACGTTCTTTTCTTTAGAATTTAATAGTACATGACCTCCCTTGACAGAAACTCTGCTGTGAATACAATATATCTGGCCGTATAATTCGACTAAGTCGTTACGATTCGACACTGTCTTCAATTAGTCAGCATCACTAGCTCACATTGTCCTCACCAATAACGGATGGGTCGTTAATGCAAATTACCTCAGAATTAACTATACTTTTTCTTACAGCCGAAACTCAACTATCCCTAACTCCGCAGTCTGTGTGTTTATTTGTGCAGACAATATTCGTACTAATTTTTCAGTCAGAAGTCATTTTGCTCAACACAAATGGTTCATTTTTAATCAATTGTTTATACGACTGTGCTCGTATGCAGCTCGTCCATTTAGTAAAAAAATACAAATATTTACTATTTCATATTCACTTCTGCGTCTTGAATGCTGCTGCCATCATTGTCTTGAATAATTTATCTGTATTCAGACGATTTTGTGAATAATTTCTTTTGTAATCACGACAGCCTTAGATAAGACCATTGTTGCTTGGAGACCTCAAAGGTAGCTACAGCTATTTCTTCCGCTGCCTACTATAATTGACCCCGGAACCCTAACTAAACGACTAATTCTGGCAGCTCGTGGTTTGTCGGGCTTGTTAACGAAAACTGTATTGTTCTCTTCGTCCACACTTTTCACATAATTAGGACCATTTTTGGTAGCCTTTAGTGCCATGGTGTCAAGCTTAGCGACCATGACATAGTCACCGAACCTTAGGCGATTACGCGTTAGTTGTCTAGCATAAGTTTGCTACTGCTTGATGCGCTGTTTTAGGCGCTCATGAATATCCACTATGATGCAGCGTTAATCGAATACTTGGATTACGGTTTCAGTTGGCAGTCTAATATTCCCTGTAAAGACCATAGTAGTGGTATGGACCGCTCGACCAAAGATTATATGTCTCCCCAGAATCGTCGGGCTTCCTAGCATCAACATCTGTTTTATGGTTTACGAAGCTGACATATAGTGAACGGTTGACAATAATTATAAATTTCTTTTGACATACAACGCCAAAACAATCGCGACTGCAATGACTTGATGAGGGGACCGGCGCCAGGATTTCCTAAAGTTTTATGCCAGAAAGTCATTAAACTCTGTTCGTGTAGACTCAGGCACAAACCATTGCTCTGCTTGTACTTTTTTTCGCACCAATATGCCATATTTCGGGGTTAACGCTTTATATGGCGTGGACAACGTTGTCTCATTTTTAAGTAAATAACTATTTCTTGGCATATGCTATCTTTTTCCTGTTCTTCAGAGACCTTGATAAAGGGCAAAACTCGCATAACTAGAATACTACTGAGCAAATCGGCTGCCGCATTCTCAGCACTGGATTGATAATGAATTGTTACATCGTATTCCTAGAGCGCTTCAATAGCTTGGTGTACTTCTTTAATATAAATACGATCAGTAAAGACGTCTATGTGTCTACTACTACTATGTGTCTAACTTTTGTATCGCCCTTTTAACGGTCTGTATATCCTTTGCTGTGACAGTATAATTTGGCTCCACCTCATTGAGTATGCAACTTATATATTGCGCTGGGTGTATGTCCGCTACACCAATGCCAATATATTAAGCGTCCGGGAAAATTCATATACTACTTACCGTGAAAGTCACAATAGTTGTGCCTATAAATTTCATTTGCAAGGGAGAAACTTTTCCTGAGCCTCATTCGTCCAAAGAAATAATGTCTTGGGACTAGGTTATTTGGATAATAGTTGTCGAGTAACCGCCATCCCATCGATATACGGTCTTTAATAATTCACCATACTTATAAACCGTTGCAAATGTTTTTTGTTAATTAGCACCGGATATTTCTTTATAGGCTATACATTCGAATGTAATGGAATACATCTCTCTGCTGAGACAGAGTGGCCCAGGAATTGCACTTGCCGACCTTTACTTAACCTTTTCTGGATTATAAAGTAATCACCATTTTACGCATTTGGAGATTATCTTCTGCAGCTGATTACGAAATTGATGATTAGAAGTGGCCCACATATTAACATTGTCAACTTAATCTGTTGTATAGGATAAGTTGGACAGGAAATAGTCCATCATTCTTTGGGAAATTTTCTGTGCGTTCTTTAAACCAAATAGTACCCGAGTGAATTAAAATTGAGTTTTGTGTGCCTGCACCGCTAACTACCACCAGTTTTTGAGCCGATCGCAAATTTTCCATAATCTCCTTTTTATTTAATGCACGGCAAACCATTTGCCTTCCGCTAGTTGTAGGATAAGTTCACTTAGAGTCGGCAATGGATATGCGTCTGGTTTAGTCACCTACAGTAATTAACGGATATAAGCTACCGGCGGTAGCGAGCCATTCCTTTTCGTAATATAAACGGGAATATCCCAAAGACAGAAGAGGATGGTTCAAGAGGGCCAGCCTCTATTATATATTTTGTTGCTCGAGCCGCGTCTGTTGGTATTTTTTGGAGGAACACCATACACATTTGGTCGTACTAACACTCGTTTCAATCTAGCCATAGTTTAGAGCTATTGGCCGTTGGCTTATGACATTCGCTGCAATCAGGGAGTTTGAATATAGTGTTTTATTGTCTTCAAAACTCTTTCAACCACCCGTAGAGACAAATGGACTCCTGCACCGCAGGGTTGCATACCCATTTTATGGACATCGTGTTTTTCGGCCTCGAGAGGCGAATACGTTTATTTTAACAATCAATCGTCTTAAACCATTCATTTATTAATAATTTAGTATCCCAGTTAAATACTGTTTGTTGCGAAGAACTAATATATATGCAATTATGTATTAGGTTTTGCGAACCTACTAACAAATTAGTTCAGTTTTGACCAGAAGGATAAACCAAACGCAGCATGAACGGAAAGTAAAAATTCTTCAACCAAATATATAGTGGTTAAAGGGCGTAATTCCGGCTCCTACTGATGAGTCGCCAGTAAGCACGAAACGAATGTGCATGAGATTATACTTTCCGTTCATGCTGCCTTTGATTTATCCTTCTGGTCAAAACTGAACTAATTTGTTACTAGGTTCGCAAAACCTAATACATGCTTGCATTTATATTAGTTCTTCGCAACAAACAGTATTTAACTGTAATATATTGAATTGAATGATGTCATGCTTACCGCGAAATGTGATAACTGATATCGATGAAGGCCAGAGTGTATGGTTTAACTGGAGTAACAGGTGTTCGGAAATTGTTGTAATTCTCAATTTGGGTGAACTTTAGCATAAATTTATATCCATCAGGTTGGTATCATGTACCGACTCGGAAACCATAGTGTTAGCATCCGGTACTCATCGATTTAAAAAAGGTATCAGTTACTAACACGATAGCCATAGTGTTAGTATCCTTTACAGACTCGGTATATATATTATATAGTGTGAGTTAGCATTGAAGTCGTATTGTCGTTGACTTTAGATTATGTTAGCTTCACTATTACAGGTTTACACATTCGTCTAGGAGATTGTACCGTCCTATTATTCCACATTCTTCTACCAAATATATAGTGGTTAAAGGGCGTAATACCGGCTCCTACTGATGAGTCGCTAGTAAGCACGAAACGAATGTGCATGAGATCATACTTTCCTTCATGCTGCCTTTGGTTTATCCTTCTGGTCAAAACTGATCTAATTTGTTACTAGGTTCGCAAAACATAATACATACTTGAATTTAGTATTCCATTCGTCCGCCACTGTCATCGATGAGCACGACGACTGATACAGATATACGTTTTTTAACGAGAAAGCCATTGGTAAATTCGACACATAAGCTCCCGTAGACAAAAAGAAAACTACTAGCTGTCCGTTGAAGAATTATAAAAGGTTAGCTTTAATAATGATCCTGACGTGTGGTAACGTTTGCCATATTTCTTTTTCGTCGAAGGCCATTTGTTTTTGAACAGATTTTAGGCTGCTCTGCTAGGCCTCTTCTATTGATCCATAAATCGGTGCATCCAGAGTAATTAACTTATGGACAAAATCCTGACTATCAATATAGGTGAGATGGTGAACAATATTGCCACATTAAACTGGCCGTTCTCTAGGTTAATTATACAGTTTTTGCTGCCCTTTAGACTATGTATTATTGCAGATAGTATTTTTATATATTGAAATTGCTCCCAAACCACTGGCTGCTGCCGTCCGTTCAGGATTTTCTGATTATGGCGCAAAGAGTACCCCTAAGGTATGTCGCCCCTGGCATAGGTTGTAACGGGGCTCATGCGTAGTGTTGCGGCGGCCGACATGGTGGCCATCATGGACGAATATTGTAGAGCCTGGGTTTGTTCTTCCATGCCTCCTTGCGCGCTCGATATTTCCCCATATCTGGAAATATATAGAACTATAAACAGGATGGATAAATACTCACTTAGCTTGGGCAACCACCGCTTGATGCGTGTCATAGTATTAAGAGCATATAACCCGATAATATTTTGAGTTTGTATAAATCTGAAAAATATTTATATGACCAGGCACTGAAATGATCCAATACGCGAATTTTATATTCTCTATACGTGAGGACGAAAGGCAAGACTAATTCGTCTAAAACTGTCTGGTCAACTAATTTTTAATCTATTATTTATGAGATTGCTCTAAAAAGCGCTTTAAACACACAGGTTGCAAGTAAATGCCATGTGATGTCACAAAAAGAAAAAAATACATTAGTTATCTTAGAACAGTTAATGTAGGTGATCCTTAATAGGGCCGAAATAATGTTCACCTACAAATGGCATGAAATTTTAATATTGCTGCAGTGTCTAGAAGTTCTTCTAGACGCTTACTGTATGATCCGGTTGGACGACTGGTGTCCCTGTGGTGTCTCAGAATTGTCTTGTTCAAGTTCAGTGGCAACACCATGGTGACTGGCACACGTAGAAATCCGATTAATACATTTTCTATTACGTATGACTAGTTGGGCAGCAACACGAAGATTGGCGTGGCTAAAGTCTATGAAACGAGATGATATAGCGTGGCAAATGCAAATCCAGAATTTGGCGTAAGTAGACAGTCAAGTATAGAGAGCAACAACAATCACACGTATCGAGAAGAGCAGAAGTATCACTTGTGTGGCATGGTAATTTGATCATGCTCATATATTTATATGTGCTGTCGCGAGGTCGCACGCCATTGGTCAAAGGCAAATTTGCTTGTTTTTCTGGCATAGCTTTTTGAAATTTGAATTTCATATTGGCGAATTAATCTGTGGCGTTACAGCGAGTTCATTAATAGAAGATAATGTTAATATTTATTATTCTTTAGTCATTTCTTAGGCTAGAATGCTGCTTCCATCATTTTCCTGACTGCTTTATCTTAATTCATGCAATTCTGCAAGGACATTCTGCTGTATTTACATCAAACTTAGATAGGATTATTGGAGCATACTCGACCCCAAAAGCGGCCACTGCTAAATGTCAATCTTGTTCTACATCCAATGCCTGCTAACAACAAACTCTGTACTGAGCTTACAACACAGAGGATAATATTCTCTGAGTTTTGTAGGAAATGTCGCGTCTTAAAGTATTTTTGTGTAATTGTTGATGGTGTAACGACACAAATTAATGGCCGGCATATTGCGTAAATTAAATTCAATTTTATTTACGTTGCACCAGTGGAAAAAAGCGAAACTTGCCGTTTAACCAATAGTGTGCAAGTAGACATATATTTCTATGGCGTGCTATTTAAGCACGGCAATTTACCATGCAAGTCAGTTGTCGCATTTGCATTCTGCTTTGCGTTACGCGTATGCGTTCTGTCCGCTGTCAATACCTACGCTGGTGATTTGATTGTTTAACCAACAATTGGCTACATCCGTGACTCATCTTGTTGCGGTACAACCAGCGAGACCAGCCAATTAATTGCAGAACCTGAACGACGTTTTCCACATCGTGATTACAACTCGACAACAGGAGGAACAACAGCCAGAGTCCACCCAAGGCTCTAGAATATCTTCACACTCTGAATAATTCAGGAGAATGCACGACCATGCCCTCTTATGGCCCCCTATCAGTAACAAATCTATATTCAGTGCAACTTAACCAAGTTTGTAACGTCGTACGGCATTTACTTACAAAATTGGCGACCGTGCCAGGATATTGATTATTGTTCTGATTTATATATTTGGTATAAATAAAATTGACTTCCTTTTTCATTTATTTGGGATAAAAATAGATTAACATTTTCGTTTTCTTTACCCTAATCGTGGTCTTCTGGGAATTTTTGTTGGGTATATATTCGTGGATTTGTGTTGAATTTTTTTTGCGGTATATAATAAAAATACATTGGCATCAAAGGCCAACGGGGCAACTGTTCATCTTTTCTACGCACAAAACGGTACCGTACGTACTCGAAAGGCTCAATTGCGGATATTTTCAATTTTTGGAAGCAGTTACTGTGACGTGCTTTTGTTCTGCGCTCATTCAACTGTGGAAGCTTTTGTGTGGGTAAGCGTTTCGTTAAAGTATATTTATATATTTTCATATTGCTTATAAATTTATGCTTTTAAGATCCCGTAAGATTGTTAGAATGTCAGGTCCAATTTTAGATATTGATGTTCCTATTTGGGATGGAGATTGTGAACAATTCTTTATGCGCGTAGACTCCGATTTCTCCCCGTTTCCTGATTATTGCAGTCATCAAAAACTGTTGAAGGTTTTTGCTAAACTACCTTCTGAATTGTAGCGACGGATTTATGCTAAGCTTGAGGCCATTAGGAAGCTACCTAATCCCATTTTGGGCCTACAAAACGAAGTAGAATCCTTGCTTGGGCCCACAGAGACTGAGCAGATAATAAACAAATATGCGCAGTTAGACATGCCAAACCTTGGCCCCATCGAAATACTGAGAGAATTACAAAAAATTTTGTATAAAACCAACATTTCTGACCATGAGGCTAACGTTGTTTTTATTAACAATCTTCCACAAACATTAAAACTCTTTGCCAGACAGCTTCCCAACACTCTCTCTATAGATGACTTATCTGAGAGATGTGAGTTAGAATATAGGGTTTTGGAACCCAAAGTGAATCCATCATCCTTTTCTTCACCCCCGCAAGATGATAGACTCTCCTCTTTAGAGAGGACAGTGGCGAACATGGCTAAAGTTCTAGAAGGATTGGCCATTACCAAATCCGAGCTAAATCAAGTGAATGCTCGACCCAAATTCGTTCCTAAGCCCAATTATAACGGTAGGCGGCGATCGAGATCTCCGCAATCCTTTAATAAATATGCCCCAAAGAACTGGTGTTATAACCACAAGAAGTTTTTTTATTCATGCCAAGTCTGTCTTTGTCGTTCCGAAGAATTTCCGACTCAGTGCCAATTTCCACAGCTGACGGAAAGTACGACAGACCGCAGGCACAAGGGAGCATCAGTATCGGGAAACGTCTGGCGCAGGAAGTAGAAGACCGTACTTTCTGCACATCAACGGCATCAACAGCGCCACAGGGAAGAAGCCAACTACAATCCGACAACCCTGTCGACTCTTTTCGTCCACTCTGAATTTTTCACATAGAGAACCAAACGGACAATGCCGGTCGCAATCACCAGCCTACTTGTTTGCATGATCCGGCCAAACAGCCCAACGAGCTTCTGCACCTTCTTGATTTCAAAACTGGTGAAGAGTTCATCGTAGACACAGGTGCGGCAGTCTCAGTTCTCAAGGGTGATTCAATGGCCGAAATGTCGCTAGGCGTTCTTCTCGCAACAGCTACAGGCGAGCCCATACCAGTATATGGCTGCAAGTACCGCACACTCAACATAGGTCTACGAGGTGAATTTTCCCACAACTTCATCATTGCCAAGGTCTCACATAATATAATAGGCCTTGATTTCCTTCTGAAATTTCGGCTCATTGTTGATCTTGCCAATCAAAAGATCATCGACCCCTCCACCGGACTTGAGCAAAGATTTTGGACACTTGCCTCCGAGCGTTTGGAGTTACAGGTCATTCAGCCAACCCCAATGCATCATTCATCAGAGATATCAGGAGCTCTTCGAAAATACTAATCGCTTTTCGATCTTAACAATTCAGAGCTACGAGTCTCCAACACGATGCATTATATCGTCACAGAAGGACAACCTATTGCACTCAAGAAGCGACCACTGGCTCCTGCTAAGCTGAAAGCTGCCCAAGAAGAATTCTCAAGGCTTTTGGAAGAGGGAATCATCAGACGATCGAAAAGTTCATGGGCGTCACCACTGCACTTAGTCTCTAAATCAAACGGTTCGTACAGAGCCTGTGGAGACTACCGTAAGCTAAATTCAGTGTAAAAATCTGATGCATATCCTATTCCAAATATTAACACTTTACTTGAAAAACTCAACGACAGCAATTTCTTCTCAGTGATTGACCTCAGACAAGCCTACCATCACATACAGGTAGCACCAGAGGATATCGAGAAAACTGCAGTCATCACTCCATTTGGCCTTTTTGAATATCTTTACATGCCTTTTCGACATAAGTGTGCTACTCAGACATTTCAAAGATTCATGGACAACATACTTCGCGACGACTCTGCTTATTGTACGTCATATCTCGATGACATTATGGTATTCAGTCCAGATCTAGAATCTCGTGCGAAGCATCTACGAAATGTCCTCTCACGTTTATCCAACCACGGACTCGAGATCAACTGTGACAAGACGCAGTTTGCAACTACATCCGTGGACTTCTTAGGGCATCGTATCACGGCCCAAGGTATTCAACCGTTGCCGTCAAAGACGAATTCAATAAAGAATATCAAGTCACCAAGGACTTTGAGCGATTTGCAGAAAATCCTGGGAGTATTAAACTATTATCGCAAGTTCCTTCCAGGCCTTTCAAAACAACTTTATCCTTTGTGCAGGCACCTGCGGAACCAAAAAGGACTTAGCAAGAATTCCATCATTGCTTGGTCATCCGAAGACGAGGAATTACTTCGACTTGCCATCAACTTGTTAGCAAATGCCACAATGCTAACACATCCAGATTTTTAAAAGCCATATCTACTCACGACAGATGCTTCTGAATTCGCTATTAGAGCCACGTTGGAACAAGAGATCGACGGATTTCGGAAGCCTATCAGTTTCTACTCGCGTACTCTCCAACCAGTAGAAACGAGGTACGACACTTTCGGTCAAGAACTTTTCGCCATCCACGACGCAGTGCGCCATTTTATCAGCATCATTGGCAGTAGCAGATTTGTTGTTTTCACAGATCATGCACCATTAGTTAGCGCATTTTGAAACGCAACTTCATCTATCGCCAAGTACCCTGCCAGAGTGGAAAGACAGCTTTCACGTCTAAGCGAATGGCAATTTGACATCTTTCACGTCAAGGGCAAACAGAACTTCATTGCAGATGCCCTGTCCAGGCCAGACGTCTCTCTACAACCACCTTCGCCGTCACCATTCACTGTCAACTCCGTGACACTCAGTGAACCTGCACTAACGCCAACTCTCCTGCGAACTGAACAACGCGGTGACATTCACATTCAAAGATCAATAGCCCGTCACCCAACCAAGTTCATATGCCGTCTCTGGGAAGGCTTACCAATTGTTTATTTCACGGGTACGCAGCCCAACAAGCCAGTTCTGCCGACCTGCCTTCAGAGAAACGTTTTTGATTCAATTCACTAAATTTCTCAACCAGGAAGCCAAGCGACTGTCCAACTTCTCACAGATCGTTTCTGGGCTCACAGACTTAGGCAGAACGTTAAACGATGGGTCTCCGAGTGTGCTGTTTGTCAGAAACCCAAGATCACTCGGCACACTCGTTCTAAGTTGCAACATTTTCGAAATATTTCTCCCCTAGCCATCGTCCACATCGACATAGTTCATCTGACAAAGTTCCAAGGTTACAGCTACCTTCTAACTATGATCGATAGATTTACAGGGTGGCCTGCGGCATTACCTCTTGGTACCATTTCGGCAGACGAAGTAACTAACGGTTTTATCTCTACATAGATATCCAATTATGGTGTTCCCAATGAGGTCATCACGGACAGAGGCATTTGCTTCTCATCTGATCGTTCCAAAACCACCTTGAAGTACATGGGATGTATCTTACGCCAGACGACTACCTACCATCCCCAAGCTAAGGGTATGGTAGAGCGAATGCATAGGGAACTCAAAGCTGCTTTATCATCCTCGTCCATTAATGGCAACTGGGTCGATACACTATCTTTAGTTCTGCTTGCCATGCGGTCCCGTACTCGTGAATCCATTAAAACATCTGCGTCACAACTCTCGTATGGCATGGATCTACGCCTGCCTAGTCAGCTCCCACGTCTACTACCGGCACAAGATGACCCACAAGACGAAGCTATCCGCCTTCGACTTCATTTCGGTAACATGTCTGAAAAGCAGCCGAGACATACGCCTCGTCCAGTCTTCGTTCACCCACAGCTCCACAGCTGCAAGAGAGTACTCGTTCGCAACGACAATGCTGTTGCGTTACTTCAACCAAAGTATCGCGGTCCTTACCCGATTTTGCTCAGACAACCAAAATACTTCATTATTATGCAAGGCGCTACACCGACATCAGTAAGCATAGACAGATTGAAACCGTTTATCGAACCGCCTGATCCTGAGAGCGTTCAACCTTCTACACACGTCTCAGGCTCCGTCTGCCCACAATCTCAATGTCCTGCTTTGTATAACGCGTAATTGATTTTTTTAAACATTAACATTAACTATCAAAATTTTTTTAACCTTACGTTATTTTTCGTATTTGTCTCACGTGGCATAACCAGCTGTTCTTAGCTAACAACTGTGTAGCATTTTTGAACAGTTCCTTGGTATTATGCCATCTCTGAGGCAATGTTCATGTATATATTTTTATGCAGTTACCTTTGATTTTAATGTATATATTTTTACATTATAATGTATTTCTCACACATGACATCACACTGCCTATTTTCGTATGACCAGCTACTTGGAGCTAACGCATTCGTGTAGCAACACTAATTAATGATCAGCTTCATATCATGGTACAGGCCACTTTCAATGCATATCTCAACTTCATCAATTGCACAAAAACCACTCTACAAATGTCATGACCACAACGTCGAGCACTCTAGCTCCTTTGGTCGTATACAAACACATTGACGATGATCCAACTTGATTTGGTTTTAACTTAAACCTGGCAAATTCAGAGGCGATTTACCTCGAAATCTTCACGCTGTGGCTCCCAAAACTTACACTGCTCTATTTTGCCTCACGTGGTATGACCGACCACTAGAGCTAACAATTGTGTAGCAATTCCTAGTGGTTACCTGGCATCATATCATTGTTGAAGCAACCAACAAGCATATTTAAGCCCAGCACTTATGGTTCATCATATTTTTGCTTAACTTGGTTCGAACTCTGTCATGCATTTCTTATCTAGCCTGGCAGAGAGAAATTCTTTTTCCTTTTTTTCAGAGAGGAAAGTGTTGTAACGACACAAATTAATGGCCGACATATTGCGTAAATTAAATTCAATTTTATTTACGTTGCACCAATGAGAACAAAGCGAAACTTGCCGTTAAACCAATAGTGTGCAAGTAGACATATATTACTATGGCATGCTATTTAAGCACGGCAATTTACCATGCAAGTCAGTTGCCGCATTTGCATTCTGCATTACGTTACGCGTATGCATTCTGTCGGCTGTCAATACCTACGCTGGTGATCTGATTGTTTAACCAAAAATTGGCTACATCCGTGACTCATCTTGTTGCGGTACAACCAGCGAGACCAGCCAATTAATTGCAGATCCTGAACGACGTTTTCCGCATCGTGATTACAACTCGACAACAGGAGGAACAACAGCCAGAGTCCACCCAAGGCTCTAGGACATCTTCACACTCTGAACAATTCAGGAGAACGCACGACCAGGCCCTCTTAAGGGCCCCCTTATCAGTAATAAATCTATATTCAGATAACCTTAACCGAGTTTGTAACGTCGTACGGCATTTACTTGAAGCCGGGGCGTTTACAATAGCTAACACTTTTTCGTTTGTAAATAAAGGCGGAAAAGCATACGCTTGCTTAAGATTTTCCTTTTTAACGCTCCGACATTGCAATCAGAATCTGGCGGCCAAAAATAGGTGTCCAAATCTACTGTTGTTGGCAGTGGTATGCTCTTGCGTCCTAAACACAAAAAATGATCGTCTGCTTACCATTATTCGGTTGATTTCTCGCCGACCAAAATGCCTGGGTTACATGGCAACGCCTGGCGGAAATATACAGCTTATGGTACTGGGCAATTAAGTTTAATTTGATCAGGTAGTTGCTAAAAATGAGATGGAGGAACGTAATGCATCTGTCATAGATATTTGTAATCTGAGCCTATCTTCGTCCAGCTATATTTCTAGAGCCCTCTTGGTCGAATTTTGTGATCAAACCAATGACAATTAAAAGAATCTCCATACAACTTTCAAGAGTCGGGAAAAATGAATAACACTAAAGTTAAAAATAAATACCGCATTGGCTCTTTTGTCCAGTTTGGACAAGACAAATCAAATTACGGCAAACAGATTTACTTCAAATTCTGCATCTAAATTCAAATACAAGCCTTAACAAATTCATGGTGCTCATTTCACGCAATAAAAATTTTTTTATCAGATATAGGAACAGTTCCCTTTTGATATTTTTTAAGTGTGTTTAAATAGCTTTATCATTATAATTATAAATCTGTATATTTGAAGTCCAAGAAATATTTAAACTTCTCTCTTAACCCACGTGATATATATATATATATATATATATATATATATATATATATATACGCGGATTTAACCATCCGATTGAATGTATTAGCCGAATCACTACACCAACCTTCTGGCCCCTAACCTATTCGTGTCTGTAAGCCCCATAGATGCCAGATCGCTGGAAGTCCTAAAATTCACAGTAGAGTCTGATATGCTTATATTATTGCTTGCGTCATTTAAGTTCAAGTCCGCTATGTCCTGCATTAACCTACTTGTTTCCTCAAATTTTATATCGGTATCCTTGAACATATGGTGTAACAATTAAATCGACATTTACGGTTGGCAATCGGAAGGTGAAAGTTGGAAAGCTGTTCCTTTCAGCAATAATCTGCTATGGTATGAACGTGACCCAACAATAAAATCAAGTATACCTGTTCCAAGGCTCCTCTTCAATGTTATTTGATATCAGAATACAAGGCAATTGATGGAATAATATATTTGATAATGATGTAATCGTTTACTATGGAAAAAAATGTTAAAATGCAGCAGACCAAAAATTAAATTACCAGACAGGGAGCGAGATACTCAAAAACTGAAAATAGCGCACAATTTTAAAATCAAGTATTTAAACAAAGAATGTTCTGGAAAGTAAAAAGAAAAAATTCTTTTTAAATAAAGTTCGTTACAATCAGCTACGGTGGTTTAAATTTATCAGTCAAGGTCATTTTACAAAAGGCGGAGGATTTAACATCCTCTACACTTCTGTCTAATTGTTAATACGTCTATTTCTACGTACTTTGTTACATTAAAATTTGCAATACGTCTACAATATCGCTAATCGTTAAATTCATCTGGACGACATCATCATGTTGATCTTAACGTAGTTGACAGGACTGTATCAATACCTCTGGCAAAATAAGCGTAAAGTTGAATATGGAAATAGGGAACACTAGTGTGGCCTTCTCCAAATTTAATTCTTTATAGAGAAACGTGAGCGTCTTACACTGCCTTACAGGTACTGTGTTCTCTGTGTACACACGAGCGGTGTTGCTATAGTCGGATTTATCCAAGCAATTTACTTAATTATTTGCATCCATATATAGGTCTTTTGAATAATATTTATTCGGTATGTATTTTGAAACATCTAAATTTATTATAATTAGATAAAATTTCCCATATCAAGAGTATACCAATAACAAACTATTAAAGCTAACATCAGTAGACATATTTTTCGATCGTCCTACGGGTGCTCCTTGTTTAAAAAAATAGGGTTCGCTTAACTACCTTGCCCCTGTCAAGTTATGCGTATGCTCCCATTTCGATTGCCCAGTAAAGCACTGTCCTCTCACCCAGCGCCAGATTGGTGTTAGAAACAAGGTAGGCAGATTTTTAAATGGCAGAAACAGTTGAATTTAATTATATCGATATTGGGTAGTAGAGCAATATTTTTTATTTATTCTTTTTTCTCATGGTTATTTAGATGTAAAACATTAGTAAAAACTGACTTTTGTATTTCTGTGCATAATGATCGTTATTTCAAATAACATCAGAGCTGTGCATCATACGCAATATTCAGTAAATCTTGTATATTGCAACAAGACCGTAATTTCATGTATGATTTAGCTGAACATCCTGCAATTTCGTAAATTACAACGAAGGCTGGAATTAGAGTCCATGGGTGACGTCTTCAAGAATTACGCTCAAATCAAAAAATAGGCAAACCTCATTCTGTCGGTGAATTGCGACCAACTCGTTTCGCAAGCAAAGCTCGTTAAGCTCTTTCAATTATCCAAAACCCGCTCCGTTTTTTCATGAGGCGGCTTATGGATCTCGCTATTATACGGCTAAAGGAACTCTCTCTCTTTTGATAAACACATAGACTTGCAGTCTCGTGATTATTAGAAAAATCGCCAGAATTAATTCTTGTCTATAAAAATTATTAATGAATGTATAAAACAATTCCACTACCGTGGTCCCCATTTACACCTTACTATATTGTGAATGGTCACCGAATAATTTTTGAAAAGTCAAATCAGGCCATCTCAGGTACATTTCTGTCCAGGAATACGGATTGGACGAAACGCATGCTCATCATGAAACTGAAGTTTAACTTCAGTTTCAAAAGCCTATCATCAGTGACGCATGAGATGCCATGGCAAGCTATGCTTGATTATAAAACGTTGATAAAATTGGTTAACTTATTGACTTTTTTGTTATGGCTGTTTTCGCATTATTATCGGTCTTTCTACTCAAACCTTTATCAGGGATTTAGCATTTGCCACACTCTAATTTTAGATGATACCGTCATTATTGCGGTTTGTTTATCATGATTATGAAGTAACGATCCGTCACGGTGTCCGGACTGCCGGTGTCAAAGAAGTTAAAAAATTATTTCAGTTAGTGGTAACGAGCTATAAATTGTTTGCCATAAAAGTCTACCC
>JAQBSW010010062.1:0-25957 GCA_029291075.1 Eudiplozoon nipponicum | reverse complement strand
ATTGGTGATCTCACGTTGTATTATTTTATTTTTTGCAAAATAAAGTAGCCTATTTTGCTATTTGAAATTCTAATTTTATCAGTTTAAAATATTAACAACCGAAGAAAATCGATTGCATTTTGGCGAGTTTTTGTTCATCTGATATATCTTAATGCACGTGTGTTCATTATCATCATCCTAACCACGGACAGCAATATAATAGTCCCAAAAGCCAGATAACCATTACGAAATAAAAGATAAAACAAAAAGAATATAAATTTTAAAAATTAAGACACTAATATAATTTAGAAATAGTTACAAATATATTGATTTAAACAAAAATATATTAAAAGCGTGTGACTGATGAAGAGCAGAAGTGAGTTCAAATGTAGATATTTACCTATGAAACACAAAAATGAGGAAAAATAAATTCGAGTACAACATTATTATGGCCAAGTCAACTTTAAGACAAGGTTAAAATCGGCAATACAACTTCCTTGCGGTTTTTACGATATCGCGTCATAAACACGAATGAACTTGACACTTACCTCTCAAAAATTTAGAAGAAATCTGCGTGTCGGTCAATAACACATATTTTACATATGAAGGTTTGATTTACGTGGCTCGCGAGTATTTTCAAACGTTGTATAAACGCTCAAACAGAAATATAGCAGGTTGACGCGTTACACGTTGATAAACATTCCGGTTAATTGTAAAGTTACAGACCACCCAGCTATGATAAGCATTAAAAACACATTAGCGGAAACAGCAAAATTTGTTGATTTCAATAGTATTTTGTCATGATTTTTTTAGTTCGTAAACTAAAAATTCAGAAAAGCAGGTAAATATTCTCATTCATTATAGCTCAAAAAAGCATTAGTCGTCGTAAAACTTTATAAAGCTAAAAATATAGATACATCATTGGTAGAACCATTTTGTTAATTTCTTCCATTTTCTTTCATATTTTTTTAGTGGAATGATAAGGGTCTCAACACAGGTAGCTGTAATTGGATCTCAAAGTAATAAAGTCGGCAATCTTGGTGATTTTTAAATGACAGATATAGAGAGGTGTACAAATGTTTCGTTAGACAACACAACAATTCTTACCCGAGCCAACCAGTTAAAATATTAACGCAAATAACGATAACTCTGGCCTAATTTTGACATTGATATGCAACCTGGAGTATTTGCAATGCGCGGCATATGAATTCCTGAGTAAAATTTAAAGTTACCATTAAAGGAATAGGTCTAAATATTGATAAGCGATTCTTTTCTTCATAAATCATGTAAAACTATGAGCAAACTACGTGTGAAACGATTTTGCAAATTTTACCTTCGTCTAAGTGTAGCTTTTTTAATTCATTAGTGGATAAAGCTCCCAGACGATAATCTGAACAAAGCTCGCCAAATTATGGCGTCAAAAATTTATCTATATTGCTTTGGTAAGTTAAGAAATTGTGCAACAATAGATACTGTAAATGTGCTTAACAAAAATCATTTCAATGAAACAAGTTTAAAACAATTTAAACAGTGTTTAGAAAACTCACTAGTTACATCTATGCAACCCGTTTTCATTCTCGGCGGCCATCTAGTCCAAACAGTAACATTCAGGCCTTGGATTGCCTCCTCGTTTTCTCCACAAGCCATGCACCCTATCGAGGCAGTCTTAAGATCACTGCGTTTTAAAGGACAGACTTCGCAGCTACCTAAATCAGTCTCGGAGACATAACTGCCTATCGGGCAATCGCCGCAAGTCTCCACAGAAGTTTCTTTTTTTAATTCCGCCGCACCGGGAACAATCAAGCATTTTCGAGGATACACCCAATCATAAAGAGTGGTTCTCTGAACAAGAAAACAAGTTAAGCAGTCATTAATTGCGCGGTTGGTAATAAAAACTATTTAAATCAAGGTTGCGAGCCTTATATAAACACCAATTCCATTATACACCCACTTGTCATTATAAACTAAACGCTTTAAAATGTCTTCGACAGGGTGGCGGAATTGATAGAGTTGGAGACTCCGAAGTAAATGTGCTCCGGTTCGAGCCACCTCCGTGGAATAATTCTTGAAGAGTACACAATAAGGACAAATCTGGTCTATAGGATGAATTACCTACCTTATATAATGCATAGTTTACACTGAAAAAATGTATGTAACACAGGATTTTTGTTACAATTATTCTCGCAACCTTGATTTAAATAATAAAATGTGTTCTTTTGACTTATGACATATTTTTGCCTAAATGTAATAAATCCCATTTTGAAAAATTTCTAAATAAAGTACAGCGAACTCTTAAAGCATTAAATGATAAAATTTATTCTGTACATATTTTTCTAATAACACATTTAAAACTTATTTTGACTTAATGCTACAAAACTGTACAAGGATTAAACTAGGTTAATTATTAGTAGTAAACAGCAACGAAACAATCTCTAAAAATATTAATCCTATTTCAATATAGGTATTATTATGGAAATGGTATAACATAAACACAACGACGCAAAACGAAAGTAGTAATGTTTGCATTAGCAGTTTGCATTACGGTTTGTGTGATTGTTTGAGCAATTTAATGACACGTTAACCTATACTGGTGAGGCTTTAATATTGTTAGAGGTTTTCCAAGCATTCAAGCCAACAAAGGTAGATCAGAGTAATAGTGTCTACCCACTACTTAGAATAGACGAATGCTTCTCATAGTCGCAAATTACGACCAAATTTGTGCATTAAGCGTACCTGCCCTCGTGCAATTTAGGTTCATTCAATTAAGCACTCATTGATTGCCCTGATGGTTACCCTAGTAGCTCGAAGCGCGTCGCTATTTTCTGTTGACGGTACATTACCTATGCTAGGCAAAAATTCACAATCTAATAGGCGCTTTCTTAAAGTTTACAGCTATGCAGCATACCATTATTACCAGATCTGCGCTTTGACTAACACAGTTAGTTTTCCCGTAGTTTCCTTTCTTCAACAAAATATTTCGGCTGACATTATCGACAGCTTTCTTCGGTTGATCAATCCTTCGGAAGAAATGGACTAATAAACACCCAGCCCGATCGAAGACAAAACAAATACGAACAGGGAAATTGGGATCAATCCGATCTTTGTGAAACTGTTGGTGCAAAGCTATAACTCGCGTACGCAAAACGCGGCATTTAAAAAATATCTACTAGATTACGAATGATGACAAAGAATACAAGATGTCTACCATTAGACCTCGCGCATTTTCTTCGGAATTTGACATTCTTCACGTTGGTACGTTTCAAATTTATTTTTTTATTAAATGAACTGCAGATAAATTTACCTCTTAATGGCACTGTCATGCCTCTAAAGAATACAACATTTACTAATCGCAATTTTGATGAGTTAGTTGTTGTTTTTACGTCTTCATGAAACCATTAATTAAAATTCCATCGGTTTTATTTTGTAACTTAAACGCCTATTTTCTCATCGAGAATATTGGCATAAATGTAAGTGCACATGTGCACAAACGTACAAGTGCACATAAGGTTTTATGAATCTATCCATTTCATTATTCACTAGTTTATGTGCATTTGCTTCTAGATGTATCTAAACGCATGCCTACATTTTAAAAATCAAATTCTAGCAAGTTTCAGATTGCGCGAATAATTTTACGTATGACATGAGCTCTAAACATGCTGCCCAACAGGATATGTACCTAGTTCCTTTGCAGAATGCCAGCAAATCCATCAAATTGAGCGCCGTGTCTTCTATATAAGACTTTTTTCTATTAGTGATTAATGTTAGTGGTATCTCTTAATTATATTCTTTAGTTCAAAAGTAAATTAGCACATCTGCGCATCCACGATGAAGTTTTATAACTAAATAAATAAATTTTTTTTTCAACATACGCATTTGACGCTACATAATTTGTGCTTGTACAAGGCTAACAAGCCAAGTGAATAAATACAGTCGATATACACGAATCTGATAATTTCAAAATCATAATTTCAATGATTACTCATTTAATAAATGACGGTGTCATTCTTTATTGCCAATTCGTTACAAATAACCAGGAGGATCATGGCAGCACGCTTCAGCAGCACATCGCACAGTACACAAGCATCTTGGACTGTTATGGCCGTACGTATCAGTACCACATCACTGAGTACGCAAGTTTGACTTTTAATTATTTTCTAGCATTATTGTGCAAAACCTAAATTAATCGATTAATTAGAATAGCACGTACACTAAAATCAGTCAGAAATGCTCCAAAGCGAAAAACATGGTTAAGTACAGTTTTGCAGTGCGCAGACCAAGTCACATGCCTAGCTGTGCCTAATTACAATAATGACAACCAAACATGAGCTTTCGTGTTGGCAGCAAAATTACCTGTCAGTGATGCGAGCCCCTATGGCACTCAAAGCTAGCAAAGAATAGTTTCCTAATAAAGATAAAACTATGGTCTATTTGGTGGGTATCTTATAAACTGTGACAATTATAGCATGTGTTCTATGATCAAAAGCTGTATAAATTCAGTAGGCTTTGACGGCCAATTGCCCTAAATACTGATTACACTCCTGTTTGGTTAGGCATCTCACACAAACCAATTAGCGTAAACTCCTATAAACGTGCTTGTGCATCAAAATAATATTTAGTCGATCAGACTATCTCGAAGTACAATGAAGTCGCTCTAGACGTATATAAGATATTGAAGCGCAGTTTGATTCGTATAATAAATAGGCAACCGTTTTTCGAAAAAAATACACTTTTGATGATATAGTATTAGGTTTTTCGTACCTAGTAAAAAGAACTTCAACATGAATGAAATTTATAATCTTATTTACACATTCGTTTCATGCTTACCGGCGACTCATCAGTATGAGCCGGTATTACGCCCTATACACACCAAATATTTTGGTGAAGAATGTGGGACAATTTGACGGTCCAATCTCCTATACGAATGTGTGAACGTGCAGTAGTGGAGCTAACTTCATACAGAGTCTTCGACAACGCGACTTCCAAGTCAACTCACCATATTATATATATACCGAGCCTGTAAAGGGTACCGTATGGTATAAAGTTAAAAATTTAAGGCATACCTTGTACACATACGGACCTAAGTCACCTGTCATGCAGGATCCAGTAGAATCCAAGTAAGCATACTATGCATGTTAGTAAAAAAACAACTCAAAAACATTTCTTTTACCTTTTGCCTCAGTCCAGATCCCTAAAGGTACCGCGATATTAATAAACTAGTAATACTTAATTTAAGCCATCGTCGTAGTTCCAAATTTTGAATGCAGCCTTGACTCCTAAATGCCACAAAGCTGCGTAGTAATGTTGTAGTAAATCATCGGAACTTAACTGATTTTTTACTGCTGCTTTTGATTAAAACATAAAGATGGTTATTATGCGGTTGTGTGAGTTTTCGCGAAAAATAAGGACATCCAGTGAAAGACCCAACTAAATCATTACGATGTTTTCATAAATAATGTCTACTCTTATCCTTCTCATAAGATTACGAGGTCTGAACGATGGGCTAAATCAGGTTTTGCATCTGGATTGTATTTGTAACAATAAAGCACAATAACTTTAGTGATAGCCACAATTATGATAAATACTGGATGAGAAACGTAAAACCCATCGTCTTTGTCTTAGTAATGTGTTGAGCTAGGTAAACAGGTTGACAAAGATCTGCCCGAAGCATCCCATTAAACCCCACAAGAGGCGAATTATTCACGCAGCCGCCGCAACTATGATTCCATCAAAAACAATTAAACATCAAGTGGTTACTGCACTACAAATCCAAACTTCAGGTTCAATGTGGGATTATGCTTATGCCATCGATAATACTAGCCAAGGCCGCGGCTACTCCAGTCCTAAATTGAAATAGTTACCAGCCTCTGAAGCATAAGCATATTAATATGCCTGAAAATGACAACGCACATTTTTACCTATTTGCAATATACGTACACTAATGGTGCAGTCCAGTTTCTCGCCAACTTGGCTGGATGGACAGGCCGGATCACAACAGCCATCCAGTTGAACAACTTCAATGGCTTTGATAACAAATGTTACATTAATATAATTTTAATTCGAAGCTGAATAAGGTCGTTTTTATTAACAAAACTGTGGGTAAACGGAGAGTTTGCAAACAGTCACCAAGCTTACTTGTCCATGTACGTCGCATTTTGTGTAACTCTTGTACTGGTCACTCTCAGTGCAGCGAAGTCGGGCAAGACAGGACGTTGCGCCAACATCTAAACAAAAGAAAAACGAGTGCAAATCGTCGATTTAAAAAAAACTCAGAACAATTAAGTCTAAATTTTCCTTTTTGGCAACCAAAAACGCTGTAATGAATGTTGTTAAATAGTCTCAATTGAATGTATATCGTGTGTTTCATCAAGGTGGGAGCCTGCAACCTACCACGTTTTACTGTTATGTTCCGGTTAGTTATTTAAATCCTGACTTTAATAATAGGTGCATAAAGTAATGATTATATATTTAAAAAGATTAATTAAATGGCTGTTGTATCCTAGATCCATTTTTTTCGTAAAAAAATTGACTATAAAACTGCTAGAAAATTTAAGACGCGATTTTCCGAGAACACGACGCCTCCTTTCCTATTACTATTATCCTTATTTATTTAAATAATAAGTTGAAATCAAAGATTTTCAAAGAGTATGAAGTCCATGAAAAATAAATTTTACAGCCAGAAGCTCTATTTAGTATCAAGTGTGCGTGCGCGTCTAATCATAGTGGGAGACAAATTTCAGCGTTGCGGGTTTATCTATTTTTTCAGCTTTATACCTGTCCCTTATGATGACAAAGGAATGTCTAATGGCGTTAGCACATATTGGCGACAGTTGTTCAGTGTATAAACTAAAAATAGGATATGCAAGTCTTTCACATGCGAAATCTAGAATTTAATCACTGCTATTATAAACCTCGTTATTAATTAGTGTTTAACTATTAAATAATAAATACCATATTCCAATTTCGATTCTTTTACTTCAGAAAACCAAGTCCAATAAAACAATTCAGTTATCCAAATCGAAATGTGAGCTAAACATTAGGATGAAGAAGCATTAGTTTTTATTTATTCCTTAATTAGCGTCACAAGTCGTAAACTTCATATTTTTATACCTCCACTCGCATCTGTGTTATAGACGTCAAAGAAGTGTTCCACAGACACGCAAATAACCATAAAGTAATTAAGTCATTGAATCATATGAATCAGCAGCAGATTTACAGTTAAAGTGCATACACACACTTCTAGCGCTATGCCATAATTGTGTAAATTACAAATTCAAATTGATTTAACGACTGCATAACTTACCTTAGTTTATGTCTTTTAGCAATTACCAAGTTCATAGCACCGATCTCGTGAGCAATGATAAACGAATAGCTTAGTCACAAAAAAAAACTGTTTGTCTTATTTCCACCTTAAGTATATAACAATACATGCATTTGTGTATTTGCGAAGAATTGTTGATAATTAAATCGCATTTAGTTTTGATATATTCCTTCAAAGGAATTTGCGTTTTCGTATTGCCTTCATCTATCTAACAGACACCAAAATCCACGGTTGTGGGACAATTGATAGCACTCATGTATCGATAAAATCTTGAATCCTTTACATTTCTAGGTGCACAGATTTTCTTTAAAAATAATTGAAAAGTTCTCACTGGTCCCGTGACAATGAAGCCGTCCTTTAAATTCTCGTCCGGAAATGTTTGTAAATTAATATTTACCGATATTTTCCGAAGTTTCGGTACTTCATTTCCAATCCCATCATATAAGTTGACATCATATTCACATAAAAAACAAAAAACTTACAACAAGTTGCTTTTTCTGTGAGTATGGTATCAATCCTGAAGATGGGACCAAAAATGATGTTCCGGAAATTCGGTAAAAATCGTAAAATCTTAATTCACAAACATTTCTGGACAAACAGTTTAAGGACAGCTATAGAGTCAAGGGACCGGTGAGCATCCATCAATCAATTAAAAACCAAGCTGTGCACATGGAAATGTAAACGCATCAAAATTTTATCGACCTACGAGTGCTATCAATTTTCCCGTAACCGTGGATTGTGGTGTCTGCTCGAAAGATGAGAGCAATACGAAAACGCAAATTCCCTTGAAAGAATATCGAAGGTAGTACGACTTACGCAGAAAAAAAAACATGAAAAAGATCGAAAATTTCCATATTTCAACATTTCTCCCGTTCCCAAGTTATTAATTTTGCGCTTTGTCGAAATATATCAATTTGTGCATTAATATATAATTTAGGAAAAAATAATAAAACAATTGTTATCGTATCCTATCAATTATGTTTATCTTTGTGCGCATATTCCAGCGATTGTCCGCGTAAATGTCTTGTAAGAATAATGATGGATATAATTGTTTTCAAAAAGTGGGACAATGCATTTGCTACAAACGATATAAATTAATAGTACAATTAACGTAGTAAATTAAACATCAGTAGAAAAATGTATGGATCCATTACTAAATGTAGAAAAATGTACTGTTTAAAATTGGCAATTATCTTTACAAAATTAAATAATCCAATCATTTTGTATAATCGTTTACTCAGTTGCAGTTTGATAGTCAGTTTAATAGAATAGGACGCCACTGAACAATGTCGTTTACGAATGAAATCCTTTTAAAGATAGTATTTTGCAACAATCCGGTGTCAGAACAGACGCAAGTTCCCGGACTGATGACCGGCAAGCGATAATTTTTCTGCTCGTTAATTATAGCATGGACCTTGCCGGGTCTAATGGAATACAGCCAACATCCTGTTTTATGTAAATCCTCTTGTTCGGTTTAACTACGCAGTAGCAGTTCTTATTAACTGAGCTGTGATGGAATGAATGAAAGCGTAAAAAACGTAAAGATCAAGGTCCGATTGTTGAAGCTGACTTTGGCTGTGGGATAATGTATATACGTGTTCTGCAAAAGTGTGGTTTGTTAACAGTACGTAAAGGCAGTGTTTTAAAAGTCCAAATATATGTTACATAAGTACTCTAAATATGGTGTCCCTAATTCGCGGATTTTCATCTATCGCGACCGGTTTTTTGAACCTATCTATGTGCGATAAAGGAGGGTGCACTGTAGTTATAGATAGCGCTCTTCCATCCAGTGTTGCCGTTTGTTATTGAACATACATGTCGACTCGGATCATACGCATAACGCTTTTATAGTTTCACTGACATTTTCGAATAGAAATAAGCAGATTCAACCAAACGTCTTTTCAACAAAAATATCAATATTTACTCAAAACGAAGTTTATTCATATTTACTTTGGATGAAGGTTAGTTCCACCATGCGTAATGCAAGTACTACTGTGTGTTGTATTGTTGGCTCTCGTAGAATAAGTTGCAGGATCTCTGAAACTCTGTGGACATTCTCGAGACTAAGCGCAAGTCCTGCTAGTTCGGCTTATAATAATACTCGTATAGCCATAAGACATTATGGTAAGTATAGTTCGAATGTCAATCATCGATCGCTCAGGATGAGAAATGCGGAATAGATAGACGAAACGTTCAAACCAGGTACCAATCTGTTTATTTTCTAAATTGTTCGCGCGACAGTTCCAAGAAAATTAAAAGTTAGCCGAGCAATAAATGATATTAAGAGCCATCCATTAACCGGGAAAACAATTCTTCTTCAAACGTGGGCTTGTACCAATAATCTTATAACCGATAATTTGCTTTCCATGCCACAAAATATGTTTTACGTTTTTGTACCTTAAAGAATAAAATAAAAATCATTAAATCTTCTTTCTTACTAAATTTTATTTTCTCTTTGTTCGTTAGAATGATATAATTAACTTAATTATTAACTTGATCCTGATTGCTTCGCAAGTTCGGCGATTGCTGTTGCATGAAAATACATTTAGATGCATGCATTATTACGCGTTGACAACCAAAACGGAAAAATTAACTAGTAACATTTATTAAAATATTAAAATGTGTTTTGAATCGAGTTTTACGTGAACATATCTGTATATCGCGTGGTGGATCAAGTACTTCATCGTAAATATTATTATTAATTCAAACGCCGTATATGGATAAGATAATTGGGCTAAACCAATAAGAAATGTATATTAAACAATCACCTTTGTGTAAATGCAAATAGCATTATGGGTTTTCAGTGCTGATACAGATTCTAATTGAATAACTAAAATAGATAGGATATTAGCAATCATTGAGTGCAAGGTAAGAGATAAAACCATTCCAATTGTGTTTTTCGACTTCAATTATGTATTGAAATGTTCTTCTTTTAAATCAACGCGCATAATAGTAAACTTTAGGTCCGTTACACATTTTAAAGGGATTCAGTCTTCCTTGTTCATTATCCGGATATCACGACTCAGCAACTAACGAAAATCAATGTGTAATAAATAGTTTTGGTCGTTGAAAGTGCTAATTTTCGGCTAAACCACTTTGTATGTTTAACAACATTTTGCATGATTGTTATGTCAGTTTCATTTTATTTATGGATTCGCGAATATAAACATTTTGAGGGTTTGCAAAACTTCTCATAGTTATTCATCTTAGTATGCTGCAATTCCAAAACCTGATATAATTATTAATTTCATGTTTAACATCTTCAAATAAACATCAATCCCTAATTATATTAAATCAGTCTATGCAAAATCATTAAATATTTTGAATGTTTTAAACTGCAAAACAGATGTCGTCATATGTTTTTATGACGCCTTTGATTAATGAGGGTCCATTATCAGAAATTGTAGGTCAGTAAAATCTTGATTGATTCCCTTTTCTAATATCTTTGCTTGGTGAGTTCCAACTGGTCACGTAAAACTGAAGTCTTTGATTATGATTTAGTAGCAAGTTTAATCGATGGGCTGATGTTCTACCTAGTCCGTTCTCGATACAATTTTATAAGAACCATAACTTTTGCAACAAAAAAACACAAACTGAGGACATATGGTATCCTCATTCGGAGGAGGCAGAGAGAGATGTTAAAAGCAAAAAAGTTATGTGTATAATTGGATTGGTGTTTCTATCAAAATTGCAAATAAATATAAGAATAATTCTTTGGATACATATATTTACAGTTATCTATAATTTATATTACTATATATAAAGTAGCAAACCACTAATAAATATAAAAATATCCATCTGTATATAATTGTACAAACTGTGTAAATTTTTGCATATATTCTGAAACATTTCTTTAATTTGCATTCGTGAGCATAGTGAGTTGTATAATTTACAGTATCCACGATTTTCTTTCGAGGGTTGTCGCTTTGCACTATCAGTTTCGCGAAGACCCGATTCAGGTACGCATCGAGTTCGTCTTCCTGGTGGTTGAGTGCTGATTCATCCCTCTCCTTCGAAAGCTTCAACATCGATCATCAACTACGATCTAAACTTCGATGACTGGCGTACCTCATTTCCACTGGTTATTATGAACGATGTTGAAGCCTTCGGAGGAAAGGGACATATCAGCATCCAGCCACCACAAAGACGAACTCGAAGCGTACATTGAAATGGGGATCAATCCAACCTTGTGCAAACCGACAACACGTGAAAGAAAATCGTGAAAACTCCAAATGTGAGGCTCGCACTGTGCAATCATTCAAGATATATCTGGGCTGTAGAACTTTCAGGATTTAGCCAATCACCTGGGAGATTTATTATTTCCATTGGTAAAAGATAGGAAATCAGATTTATCGTTTCTACATATGAATTTAAAACAGACAAGAAATATTATAATAATCAAGGTTGCGTTCTTGATATAAGCACCTGACCCATTAATTACTTACATTTGTCAGTATAAACTAAGAAATGTATAGATTAGAAAACAATTCTTAATTTATACTGACAAATGTAAGTAATTAATGGGTCATGTGTTTATATCAAGATCGTAACATTGACTATAATAAATGCAATTTGCTGCGGACATAGCTCGAACCCGGGAATCTGGTGCTCTACGCACTGAGCCACCCTGCCCCAAACTACACTACACACAATTTTCAGTTATATACTAATTAAGGTAACTTGGTTAGTCCATGTGTCCTTTAGGTGGAGCTCATATGGCATCCATTTAGACACAAAGTTCCAACAAACCATCTCAAATCTGTCATTACCGAACAGACACCACACTGCATGGGGAAGTGGTATTGAAATGAACATTAATATAATTGAACGAACATTTGTTGCGCGGGTGGTGATCAATTTTATATCATGTTGTTCAGATAGCGTCTATTACGTCGTTTAACTAAGAAATGTACAGTAGCAGCGCACCACCCTGTAGACCTTTTCCACACTATACAATTCCTAGTTTATACTGACATATGTAAGTAATTAATGGGTCAGGTGTTTATATCAAGACCGCAAACTTGATTATAATAATTGTTATCACTACGCGCGCAACCAATGTTCTTTTAATTATATTAATGTTTATTTCAATACCACTTCCGCATGTAGTGCGTTGTCTGTACAATAATATCAGATTGAGGATGATTGGTTGGAACTTTGGGTCTATATGGATGCCATATGAGCTCCACCTAAAGGAAAAATGGACTAACCAAGTTAAATTAGTTAGTATATAACCGAAAATTGTGTGTAGTGTAGTTTGCGGCAGGGTGGCTCAGTGGTTAGTGCACCACATTCCAAATCAGACATGCCCAAATTTAAACTCTGTCCGCGACACATTCTGGCCAGTACGGGATGAGTTCCCAATAAGGACGAAACCGGTCAACTGGATGAATTGCCTTTTCTACACTATACAATTCTTAGTTTATCCTGACATTTTTAAGTGATTAATGGGTCAGGTGCTTATATCAAGACCGCAACCTTGATTATAATAATTGTCATTACCGCCTGCGCAACCAATTGTCGTTTAATTAGACAAGAAAGATATCAGAGAAAGAAATTTAAAGGAAAGGTACACATTCAAGCATCAACATTTATTTCCGCCCCAATCACTCGTATGGAATAAAATTCGACATTAGAAAATCGACGATACAAATAAGATTTAGGGTAATTAAACTGAACGTAATATTCAAGAGAAATGGTTATCCGAACCAATAAATTGATAATGATCATGAACGAGACAATATTAAGCTTTGATGCAAAAATAACCCAAGTAAAACAGGTAATGGGTTTAGATAAGCGCAGGATTCTGATCCTAGCTGATTTCAATTTGAGTTTTAAAAAATAGGACAGTAGCAAATAAACACAACAGAAGAACATGTTTATAAACATTAATACCAAAAGGAAAGAAATTACCGAACCAGAAGAAAAAAAGAACCACTCAACCTTGCAAAAATGTAAAATTCATATATTTCTTTACCGTGTGTCTGACATATTTTGTCTTTCTCTGTCAATTGCAGCAACATTCTGGTTTTCGATTACATTTTTTATTTTAACAATAAATTCGTGACACAAAGAGAACAGATTTTATATATATTTGGCCTAGCATTACATTGATTAACATTGAGGCTAATTTTAAATTTTAGGATGCAGATAATTTAGATCACGAGAAGACTAACTTACCAGACTTCCATGTGAACACTAAAACTGGATCGGACTTGGCATCTTGGATGCTCTCTTATGGTAGAGATTAAAGGACCTCTACAAAATGTACATGGAAGAAAACATAATACAACATCCAAATAAAGATAGTCAAAGATCTTATCTACCCAAACACTCAATAGAAACGGACCATAAGACTGGGAAGACTGCAAGCGCATTGCTTTATGGAATCTAAACAGATTGAACAGGTTGAATTGGTAATAATATGAAATAACATCAGGAAGAAACGGTATAAATGTGACATCCGTTGAACAATAATTAGAAACAATATTTAATGAAGCCTTTTCGAATGGCAGAAAACGTGGATCGGAGAATTCAGAGTTAATAAAAATCCGAGTAAGGGACTGTGACTATGAATTTTGAGTTAATAAACGGCAGAATTTAATAGAAATCCGCTTGATTGTCCTTTAAATTGGATATATAGATAAATAATTAAAAGTTTATGTACGATGTGAGCATAAATAAATATTTGTCTGATACACTATATTCATTCAGAACAGTGTGCTATGAACGAGGGAGGAACTCACATTATTACTTATTTTTGTATTTGGATAGACATAAGATAGATAGTGCATGCACGTATATACGGATAGATAATTATATATCTATATATGAAATGAGTACAAAAAAATGTTTTTGACTGATATAATATAATTAATTGTTTATTGTATGCACAAGAACTTGAACGAACCCACTCTGTTTTTTATACATTTCTAAATGCATAACACATATGATTTGTACACGTATATACAGATGGATATTTATATATTTATATAAGATGTAGGTATGAATAAATAGGTACTTGGCTGAAAAACTATATATTTACAGTCTATCATATATATATATATATATATATATATATATATTTGAATATTTATCTTTTTATATAAGAATTTAATGTACATAAATATGCAATTTGCTGATAAATTAAATTCTTCGCGATTCGAATGTACTTCAAGTACATTTTATTGTTGTTTATATATGGGGCGAGGGGTATTTTGCATATTTCGACGCACATACTTAAGTACATATTGATGCTATGAGATTTATGCATATATAAACGTTAGTAAGACAATAATGAATATAAATAAATCGGAACCAATAAGAATATCACGTTTCCTAAATTTTTGCTTCTGCTGTCGTTGGAGTTGTATGGAGATTTTGAAATTGGGTAGAGAAATGACAAGTTAATGCTTAAAATCATTGGAAAAACTTGATAAAACATAATTTTCATTGGCCAGTACATGTGTGTAAAGCTTCAGATTAATGGGACCGGTGGGAAACCACCAATCACAGAGACAGGCACGCTGTGCACCTAGAAATATAAATAAAACGAGATTTTACCAACCTGCAAGTGCTAATATTGGACACGCAATAGTCAAATGAATTATGGAAAGATCATTAAACTGTTTCGTTTCTCCGACGTATGTTGTTCATTATCAAAGTATGACTGGAGGAGATCAAACTGATATATATATATATATATATATATATATATATATATATATATATATATATATATTCCTATGTAGTAATTTGTAGTGATTTCTCATTCTTGTCACACATCATGTCCAGCCAGACACAAAAGTCAAAAGAGACTACGTTTCACCGCCATATAATCATATGGAGTGAAAAAAAAAAGTCAGATACAAAAATACGTCTGCGGTTGTCAACTTTAGTTATTCGGTGTTAGTAACCAACGCGTTCTATACTACTCAAACAACAATGGTCGAATGTCTGTAAACGTCTAAAATCATCAACTCTAAGAGGCCAAGTTTCACTAGTGTATAGTAAGACTTCGCGTACAGATGCATTGTAAACACGACCTTTAGGGCAAAGTGAAATATTCGCGTTTCTCCATAAATGACGAAGGTTCGAGAAAGCTACTCTAGCTTTCGCGATCCGTATTCTCACCTCGTCGGACATATTGCCCACGTTATTGATAGAGCTCTCAAGATATGTAAACCTGTCGACTATGTCAAGATCTTCATTCTGCAGTCGCAACGTTGGAGTGAGTGGTGGGTGATTCTGTAACAGTATCTTACATTTAGAGGGTGCGAATTTCATACCGAAAGACGGAACAACGTCTGTTAATCTATTCAAGGTGGCCTGGGCAACATGCTGATTGTCGAATAATAGTACGATATCGTCCGCATAGTCAAAATCGTCTAGTTTATCTCCCGGGAGAACTTTAACTCCAGCGTCCTGAATGTGTGGGAAAGTGTGGTTCATAACAGCATCGATTACAAAATTAAACAAAAATGGGGAAAGTGGACAACCTTGACGAACACCACTGCTGATAGTAGTTATGCGTTAATTCGTTGTAGACCTTAACGCGACCAGAAGTATTTGTGTAGAGAGCTCGTATACTATTAACAAATTTAGTGGGCACACCGCTTTTCGACAAGAAATGGAATAAAACATTGCGATCCACCGAATCAAATGCACCCTTGAAGTCTAGAAAGACGACTATTTTGGGACGGTGATATAAATGTCTCTATTCGAGAACTTGCCGTAATGTAAAAATATTATCTATAAAACCTCGTCCTGCGCGGAATCCGGCCTGTTCTTCTCTTGTATGTGACTCACGTGAAGCGCTAAGACGACGTAGGATAATCGAAGCAAATAACCTTGATACGACCGGAGTCAAACTTATACCACAATGGTTATCGCACGCATTACGATTGCCTTTTTTGAAGATAGGAATGATGGTCGAATCATTCCAGTCAAGTGATACGGTTTCCTAATTCCACATAGTATGAAAAAGTTTGGTCAACGCTCTTGAAATTATATCGCCACCATTCTTAAACAATCCTGGAAGCAAATCATCGGGGCCTGCGGCTTTGCGGCGTTTAAGAGATATGATTGCATCACTTACTTCTAACTCGGATGGTTCTTCGGAACTAATATTCGACACTGTTGTTGCAGACATGCTTTCGGGAATCGGAACTGACGCGGGTAGCCAAGAAAATTGGTCTCTAAAGTGTTTAGCCCACCTGTCAAGACGACTTATTTTATCGGTTATTAAATCTTTGTTACTATAATTTATAGTTCCACTAACTGTTAATTTTCTCGGACCTGTTGCGCGGTTAATTTGTAACAAACAGCGACTATTACCTGACGCGAAAGCTACTTCCATTTCTTCAGCCTTTCTGGTCCAAAAGTTTCCGAGATCGACTTTTAGACTGCGCATAAGTTGGCGTCTTATATTGCGACGGGTTTTATTATGAGTCGAGCCAGTTGGGATTTGGCGCCTTATTCCGATTATCTCCATAGTTTTTACAGAGAGCCAGTGATGATTTCTAGGGGGCCTGCAATGCCACATACAGCAGTACCTGCATTGTGCATAGTGGAACTTATCTTGGACCAAAGTATATTCGGATTTTCGCCACATGATCTATTTGAGTCCACCGTTGTCCGGGTGCTGGAGGACGCCATGTAGCACAACATCTAACACTACGTCTGAAGTTTGTACTACTTAAATATAGTCTATGTTCAGCGCAGCTATCCAAAAGCCGTTCACCATTATCTTTGCGAGTCGAGCTTAGAGTGTATCTTCCACCTAAATGAAATTCAGTGTTACTTAAGCGCCCAACTTGAGCATTCATGTCACCCATAACCAGAACTATATCCGAACTTCGTGCTTTACTTAGGAAGGAGCTTAATTCGGAGTAAAAAGCGTCCTTGCTTTCTTCTGTGCTGCAATCGGTAGGAGCATATGCAGATACAACGAAGAGGCAACGATGATAACGGTTTTTTGCTTTGATTTTAGTAGATGTATTTAAACGTGCCGCACACAATCGACTATTTAAAGGGATCCATTCAATTAAGCAAGCTTCAGCTCGCGCGCTAAGGGCAATACCAACGCCCCATTTACCGGCTTGAGAGAATTCTGTGGAACCAGATGTTCGAAGCCAATAACGCGTAGATAGGGATGGTGCAACCAGTTCTGTAATGCACGTAGGATCCTGTATTCTGGTTTCAGATACGCAACATATGTCGATTTCTAATTTATCCAACGTACGAGCAAGAGATTCTTGCTGTCCAAGTTGTTTTAATGTTCGCACATTAAATGCGCCTACGTTAAAACCTAACCTAGGTTTAATGAATGATCGTCTACTAGAACCATTTTCGATATTTGGCAACCTGGTATTGGGCTCAGTGTTATGATCTAAACCAACCATATTTATAGTATCTAAAAGAGTGTTATTGTTAGATTGAGAAGAGGAAGGGGAAGGAAAGGAGGCAGAATCGGAGATAGAGTTGCCTGCAGTAGCCTGTTTTCGCTTATCCACCCTGCACGGCTCAGCAGATAAGGCGACCCTTTTTATACTGCGCGACGGCCGATTCAGTATGTAATTATTGTAAGTTGTACTTGTCATGGTTATATGTGGACTGTAAAAGAACACTAGGTCGCCCATTCCTGGTGATGGTTTTTATTCTGAGTTTTCCTTCTCCTAGATAGTCTGCCAACCAAGGCTGATGAGCACTATCTGCCCAGATGCCAGTGGCCAGAGTTTCCTTCAGCAGCCGAAACTTGCCCTTCACGTCTGGAACGCTTGCTCTCATTCCGTCACTACACATTTAACAAAAAGTTACAGTGCAGTTAGACCAAACTCGAGGCTTCACATGAAACGGGATGATGGCTGTGCCCTTTATGGCCCGGCAAGGTTCATGCTACCAATCCCGGGTCGACTAGCTTGAGCCCGCCGGTCGTCAAGCCGGAATTTCTATGGCTACAGTCATATATAATCAAGTGTACTTCCCTATCACCTCCTCAAGTATCAACAAATAAAAATGTATATTTTTATAGGATAGGTAAATGGAAGATTAAAAATGGAGGAAAGTAATAAATGTAGGAATTTTCCATCATTTATGTGGATCACCTCCAGTTCAAGCTCAATGTAAGAGAATATTTTTGTCTGCTGGCGCAATTCAGGCTGAACCACGTTCATCGACAGCGCAAGCATAATAGCAAACTCAGAAATTGAACTTAAATTAAAAGTAAATTAAATAAAAAATTAAGGTTTATCATATTTTAAACTCGTTCCATACTTTAATTTTCTGTACGTCTTGCCTTTCAATTTAATATATATATATATATATATATATATATATATATATATATATATATATATATATATATATATATGTATATATATATATATAGCGATTTTAATTTCACGACGGGGATAGAAATCATATATATAACTTGCATCAATAAGCTTAACATAGCATTTATACACAATTCAATACGAAATCGGTCTAAACGATGACCTGAGTTTTCCATGTTATGCTTCATTTTGTAATTTATGCAGAATTTTGAACAGTCGAGTCTCAACTCTAACTAAAGAACTTGATTGGAATTCCTTCTAAGGATTAAACTAACTATGCTAAATTATTTGACTTGATTTGTTCTAAATAGTTGCACAGATGGTTTAAAAATCGAACTCTAAACTAGGCGGATTTCCACAAGCTCTTCGAAGCAAGAAACGAAAAATTGTAAAATCTTAAATTCGCAGACAAATAATCAAAATAAATTTGAACACGAATTGGAAATAAACTGTTGAATGTAACCGTGAACATTCCATTTGCGACTTCCAGTCATATTTATCTTAAATATGAAGTTGTTGATCGTCATTTGTAAAACTGGTTGTGATAACCATGAAACTTCTAATGGGATTAGACTGGTTTTCATGGTTTGTACTGAATTTAGGCATGAGAAATTTTATATTTTAGTTTAGTTTATCACAAAGAAAACCTTTTCTGTATTTAATCATATTGGCGAAATGCAGTATCAAGAAGAGATGCGTTCAGCTTTGCGAAAACTGATATTTTGCAGCACGCAATCTTGCTAATATCCTAAATCTTTCATTATACAAGATACCGCAGGAGCGTATTCAATTGAATTTTATTCAAAATGTAGACATTCGCATGAGTTTTTATCAGAATACGAAAGTTCCATCCGCAACAGGTCAGCCACACATGAATGAGATGTATGAAATATCAATGATTTGGATAAGATTTTAAAATGTGAATAAGAATTTATGTTAAATTTTAAAATTAACTGTTTACTACCTGATTGTTATGGGTTGATTTGGAGAAACTAAATGCCAATAAGGCTTCGGCTTAAATAGACTAGTTTATCTGCAATAAAAAAGCAAGCCTCGAACAGAGGATGATGCATTATTCTAACCACAACATGACGACAATATAAACATTAAGGTAGGGTTTTAAAGTTAGGCCTTTCATCAATTTTACTATTGAGTGGTCTCTTTGGTAAAAGATGAGTTTTTAATTAATTGGAGAGTAATAAAATTGGAATGTATAAAGATGATTAACACACTAACCAGAGTAGGTTTGTTCGCTGCATTCCAAGCATGATAAGTTGTCATCTGCAGAATAGTGATCACGAGGACAGCTTTTGCACTCCGTCATTCCAGTTTTATCAGCGTATGTTCCACCGGGACATCGGCTGCATGTTACCTCCGGTACAGTGCCGCTAATTATTAACTTTCCAATAGTAAGCGCCTTTTTTACCGTTGTATATTCACTAAAATTTTCGTGTAGATGTTAAAAATATATTTACGGACAGGTATGTAGAATTATTTAGTTATTTCATGAAATAAACAAATAACATGTTATCTTATTTAAGACACATGCATTTTTTGCAAGATTATGAACAATTTTTCGAGGTAGAATTTAATAAAATCAAACAGTTCATTTTAAATATGCTCATTTATGTGGCTCTCTCAACATAAACTTTAATTCCACAGTTCACACACAACTTTGTTTTATGGCCATCGGTTTATCCAGAAGTTTTACTCAAGGCGTAATTTTTAATTAAGGCATTTTTTCATGTGTAAAAAAATCGAACGTGGTTTTCAATTAAAATACAGTTTATGCAGCATAATTGGAAAAACTCCTTTCCCGCAATATCGCATCTTCAGTGTTACCTGAACCTTTATATAGTAAATTCGTAAATTACAAATAAAATTAGTGCTAAGGAATGTATAGTGTTAAAAAAATATTCTGGGCATGAGATGAGCCTGTCGCAAAACAGCGAAAAGACAGCTAGCCGCACAAAATGACGCAATTTGAAATTCTATGGTCATCATTAGTAAACAATACATAAATAAGGATGAAGAATTTTATGATAAATTTTAATTCATATCCTATGCAAAATTTATTTTAAACTGGCAAAATATATTATAACATCCATCTAGGTTAACCTAATTGAATATCAAAGGTTTCAGTTTCAAAATGACAGCACTGAGGTGGAAACGTGGAGAATTCTGACGAAATCGATTTTAAATGGGCTCTAACTGAAAGAAGGATTGAACAAAAATATCAAATGGTGTATAGCCGAAAATTTCACATAAGTGACTTTGGTGGCGCAGTGGATGAGTTGCAAGAATCCAAGGAAATTGTGTTTCGGTCTAAGCATTTCGGTAAAGTACTTGATGAATACTCAGGTGACATTTCGTGCAATTTCTTAGGACGTCTACTTGATATATATATATATATATATATATATATATATATATATATATATATATATGCATTGCAGTCTCATCGTCGCTAGTCCATTTTCCGTCGTACACTGATGTTCATCATGAAAGATCCAAACGTATCAGTACATGCAACTGACAGTAGATTTGCTACAAAAGTTAATGTTCGTGACTGCATAGAAATTGTGCAGCCAACATTTCCGTTCATGTCCAGTGTATGCGAGACTACTGGAGGTGAGAGTCGCATATCCAATATTTCTTTCGTAATATCCAAATTGCGGTCAGATCCTCGCCAGTCAGTTTGCTGTCGTCAAAACGTTTCATCACGTGCGATTGATGGCAGTTTTGGGCTGTAAAGATGCAGTTGAATTGGTGTTTATATCAAACTCTCCGACTTGATTTACAGAATTGTTATCGACACCTGCTTAATCAAAGATTCTTTAATTGTGTACTTGACAAGTCAGGGGAAAATTACAACGATTTAATACCAGAAATTACATGTTCAATTTCCGACCTCTAAAATTCGCATTTTTATAATAAAAGTTTTCAATGAGGAAGAACAGGTCTACAAATACAATTTAATTTTATACTTTATTTTAAGTTTATTTTTGCTCTTTTATTTGATTAGTGCAATCAAATCTCGCTATTTACTTTAATTTAAATTATCTCCAAAATAAGCACTCAAGAATGCATGTCACTTCTGGTATCAACCAATCAGCCTTTTGTTAGTTGAACAATATGTTGCTTATTATAATTTATTGCTGAGTTTGCACTTGGTTGGCATTATGATAAACAATAAGAATAAGTTGTCACAAAATTGAGTATCAAAAATGAATAAAAAACGAAAAAGTACTTCCAACAGTAGAGTTCTTCGAATTTTCCTACTTGCTTGACAATGGAAATTAATCGACTCAACGTAATAACGTCACGTGATTCACAAAAGACGTAGCGCTTTTATCCTGAAAAACTTTCTGTCAAATATTACTGATGTCCTTTTCTGGTAGGCGTATCTGTTTTTCTATTACGGGTTGGGCGGTCTGTGCTTGAGTGACTAATTTGGCGAAACAATTTGTCCGGTGACTAGAACTCGTTTGCCGCCAACTAATCTTACCAAGTGTTAACGATTAAAAAAGTAAAGTAGAAACGATTTCAAATTAATGATACTAGTGTGTTTTGTTATAAAATTAACAAAAACAGCGGTCATAAAGAAACTAGTTAATGAAAATAAAGCAAAAGGATTGTTTTATTTTCATACCTGTAGGATAAAATCCTTTGTGGTAAACATAAAAAGGGAAAGTTTCAAACTGGAAACATGGTAAAAACTTGCAAACTGGAAAAGAGTAATTTTTTACAGAACAGTGCTAAATAGTGGAACTTTCGTATTGATTGGAAACTGAAAAACATATGAGAGCACTATTTAAACTATTCTCATCAGGTTTGTATCTTAAAACTTACTATTCTCCTATAATGTACCACATTAGGTTCACTTCACCAGCAGGAAGAGATACGTTTGCAGATTTCCACATATCCGCATTAAAACTCCACAATTCCACGGATGTAAATGGTAATTCCGCACAGTGTTCAGATTTCGCCTAAAACGGAAAATGCAATAGATTTTTCAGTTATCATGTGTGATTATATTTCTAAACAATTATTTTAAACAAAAATGCAGCAAAAGTACGACATTTAACTAAAAAAAATCGTATTAGCATTAACTTGAAAAAAGATAAATTACAATTTACTCCTGTCAATTGATTTACTTAACATAATAATAACATGATTCACATGATTTTTAAGCTAATACTATAACATACGACATTTTACAACGATTCTGTGTGATCTAAGAAGTATTTATTATTTGCTACAAGATTGCTGTTTAGCTACGTGCAATTTACCTGTAATTAATGATTAAATTTTTCGATATTTGCACAATCTCGTTCAATAGTTCATAGTTCTTCGCAAACACTTATATATAAATATTACAGGTTGATTGGAATAATATCGTGATCCTCATTAAAATGCGATAACTTACGTCAAAAGAGGCAACAATATGATATTTTGACCGAGTAGAAGTTGAACAGAATAATTGAAATAATTTTTCACATTGATATGTTTCACAGCGTCTACACAATACATATATTATATTTTATTTACTTTTTGTATAAAAATTGCCATTGACTTAAGCTTCATTAACCCAGCATAAAATGCTGATACTTCATTTTTGCATAATCAAGCAAACTGTGGTTATACATGGACTAACAATGAACACGAAATAACCCATTAATTATTGTGGTAGATCATTTTGATTTACCGAAATTGAAAATGCATACAAGTCATTCTACGCGTGTCTCTTTTTGGTTATCATTGTTTTCATCCGCTGCAAATATGTACCAACCATATTGTTAAATTAAATTAAAAAATCACTTAATTCACCGTTGGTGATAAAAATGCGTAAAATTAAGTCTGTGAGATGGAGATATTCACTCACCTCCACATAGCTAACCAATCGTACAACACATTAAAACGTCCGTCATCAAAATTTATTTTAATTATTTTCACAAAATGTCTAAAGATTTTATGAAACATCTAACAGTAATATAATTGAAACTGACCATAGCCTTTGTGCAATTATTCTGCCAAAAATAAAAATATTCAATCTATTCCAAGCCATTGAGTTATCAATGAATAAATAAAATGTTATTTAAATCCAGTTTGAGAGTTGAGATAAACGCCAATCCCATTTTATCTAATCGGTCATACTGTTAGTCACACGTTATGACGCACTACGTGCTTCTAAGATAATTATCAGAAAAAGACGGAAAATTGAATAATTAAAGAATTGCGATCTGGTCCTCTTTAATCAATTTTTGCCGGAACTATGATGATCGTGGAAGGTCGAAGTTTACTAGTATATGTGACCGACGATAGTCTTTCTATGTTGTACGTACGATAAAATATATTGTAATTGGTATTTATCTTAAACTCGTAAACGTTTTTTTACGGAAATACTGTTATTAAGTTTGCTATCTTAATTAAACTCCTCACACTTTATGTGCATACATTTTTCAGTATAAACTAAGAATTTTATAGTGTTGAAAAGGTAATTCTTCCAGTAGATCGGTTTCATACTTGTTGGGAACTCATCTCGTACTGTAAAAAATTTTCCGCGCACAGGGCTCGAACCTGGGCACGTCCGCTTCTGCACCTGATGTTCTAACTACTGAGCCACCCTGCCACAAATTAAACGCAATTTACAGCCAGATACTAACTGAACTGTCTTGGTTAGCCTTGCGTTTCGGTGGAGCTAATATGGCAAAGTTCCAAATAACCATCCTTAAATTGTCGTTATAGAACAGTCACCAATCTACGTGGGGATGTGGTAATGCATTGAACATTAATATAATTAAATGACCATTGGTTGAGTGGGCGGTGATAAAGAATAGTGTCTACATTTATTGAAATATCAGGGACTTGAAATAAAATTAATGACTTTATTTTTAGAAGAATAATTGCAGAAAGACCATGTTCACACTTAATTACATCGCAATTAGTCGCTTGATATACTTTTCTCACGATTTGCAAAAATAATTATGAATTATTGATAACAATCCCGGCGCAAAATATTGAATAAGCAAGAGATGGAAATTAGTTAACAGTGAAATAAATTATTGCATACACAGAGGGAACACGATTCAAATCCTCCTCATAATAGTCATCTTCATCCACATCATTTCTATAGTCTCCATCGTCATCAGCAGTAGCAGCGTTATTACAATCGACATCATCATCATCATCATCATCATCATCATCAGCAGCAGCAGCAGCAGCAGCAGCAGCATCATCATCATCATCATCATCATCATCATCATCATCACCAGCAGCAGCATTTTCATCATCATGATCGTCATAATCAACACTATCATTATCCTTAACATCAGAACACCATCATCATCATCATTATCAACGTCGTCATTATTATTATTATTATTACTAATATTATATTTTTATTATTATTTTTTAAATTATATATACGCGTTGATACGCCATACATTAGTAGTATTTATGCATATTTATTATTAATATTATTAGTATTTTATTATTATTTATTATAATACTTTATTTAGTAATTACTACTACTACTCACTACTACTACTCATTACTTCACTACCACTACTACTACTATCTCCAGTGCATTTTCACCATCATGATCAGTCAATCAACACTATCATTATCCCACATCAACACCATCACTACTAATATCACTGCCATTATTATTACATATTACTAATATTATATTTTTATTATATTTTTTAATTATTATTATATTGTTATTACATACTATTATTAGTAGTAGGCATATTATTATACTATTATTATTACTACATATTATTATTACATATATTATTATTATTACTTTTATTAGCATCATCATCATCATCATCAACAGCAACTTCATCATCATAGAGACAATTCCATCATCATTATATAGTGATGCTTACTGGTGCATTCGTTATAATACATGTTTAATTGCAGAATATAAACAAACACTAGATCGTCAACTTCCAATAGGGTTCATGTTGGGTGAACACGCTTTATTAAGTTGACTATAATGAAGTATTTATAAGCACACATTTAGACGATCTATCTTTTATTTTTCACGCATTGGATGCTTAACACATGTTGTTTTTGAAGTTAATATTTTGCGGTGTGTAAGCATTCGGGTGGTGAGGGGACACCACTTGTACCAAATTCCCAAGAAACTCCATGAACTGTCACAAATACCGTTCATGCTACGGCGTCCCCGGCAAGCGACGCGCTCTGTATCAGCGCGAAAACACCTATTTATTTTGGGTGTTGGAATGTTTGATGTTCCGAAATGGCTGCCAACCGCCCGGCATGGAGAGGTATAATCCGGGATTTCTATGGAGCC
>JAQBSW010010061.1:0-25959 GCA_029291075.1 Eudiplozoon nipponicum | reverse complement strand
AGTTCCGGCGCACGAAGCATTTAGCAATATTGAAGAGTTGGTGCATAGCTATGGCAGTGCGAATGAGTTGAGGAAGCCGGACAGAAAGCCAGAAAGGCAACTTAATGAGAGCAATGCTGCCGCTCCCGTGAATGTTGAAAGTATTATCACTCCGACAACGAGGAATGGGAATAATGCAATTGTGGAACCAGCACTAATCACAAATACGGACTCCACAGAACGGGCCAGCGGGCAGAAGAATCTGAATCAGTATTATTTCACAAATACACGTTTCAACACTGTCACAAAGGTAAGCACTAACGATAACTCAAATTTAAACTTCTCCGACGACCAGTATCATTTTGATCAGCCAATTAGTCATGGTGGTAGTGAGTATTTCGAGGAATCTATGGACGATGGTGAAATTATTGCCCAGATTGACGACAGGCCGCAGCCGGGACTCGTACAACATCGGAAGAACATGTTTGAAGAGAAGACCCAACGGCACCAGGAGCTTCAAAGTCAGCTCAGTTTAACTGGAAGCGGAACCGGCAGAGGTGCACCCATTACAGAGCCCTCATGGAAATCGAGGCGGGCGACCTTAGACGAAGCCTATACGTTTGAAAACGAGAGACTAGACTTTGGAAAGGCGAGCCCGCCATCTGGAGCTGTACTCTCATCCAGTTCTGTTGCCTCGGCACAACACAAACACGGAAACTATCAACAGCAATATCACCACCCGGTTCATAGAGCGGTGTCGAGTAGCAGTAAACAGTCGACAATTGGAGGCGACACAGCGTGTGTAACGCCAACATATAAACCAGATTGGTGTATCTCGCAAAACAAGCCGGCTAGAATTAATGTGAGCACAGTTTTGTATACGGCTGAAGGTTTTCCTACAGAGTCGGCGTTTTCACCATTTCTTTCACCTGGACGAGTCAAAGCCTGTACAATGATTCAGAACAATTCTACGTTAGTCTCGCCTTGTGGTAAACGAGCACACAAGCACAGACAAGAGTTTGATGTTTACAACGAGTTGGGACGACATCAGCGTCACGGAGAGGTGTTCCGAATGCAAGTAGTCGACCATCACTTGGCCGCCAGACATCGACCACTACGAGGTGAGCACAGCAACAAAGAAAATGTTTGCTACGCGTCCGATTACCTAAATCAAGACCACAAGTCTGCCACAAAACATCAGAGCACTAACAAAACGTCTACCAACACCGAACGTTCACTCAGCATGTATCATTTACATTGCAAGGAAGACAGATTGAGAAATCTCAGTTCTGGCGACTCGCGCCCGAACGTGGTGAATGAAACCTCCCAGTTAGACGGTAGCACCACGTATACCACAAGGAAGACTCTGCCGGACGGTTCTTATAATCTGGCCATTTTTACCAAGATACCTTCAAAAAGCACTGACCAAACTGCCCATCTTGTCAACACGACGTCGAGAATTACCCTTGACGACAGTTCCATCAGGAAGACTTATTCGGGCACTCAACAGAGGATAATTGGCTCCACTGCTAACTTGCATAATCAATCGAAGCCGTATACGCAATACCCACTTAACGGCACTGTTTCGACAGATGCCGGCGGTAAATTATCAATAACTGTCACACCATTTGACGGAGCGTCGAGACAGGCATACTTTTGTGAAGAACGCGATTATCACCAGCGTCATCAAAATCAACAATTGTCTCGTTGTACAGAAGTTACAAAGCACGTGTTAACCGACAATGATTTGGCTAATCAGACATCTATTGACTCACGAATTCGACTTTTTAGAAGGTTAGAAAACGAATTGGTAGCTCCAGATTCTTACGGTTTCACAACATCACAACGACACACCGGTTTGACTGGAGTCATTCCCTCGGGATCGAGCTTTATTTTATGCAGAACTCCACCAACCTCGCCAAGAATCCCACGGAAAACTGAGCGTAAACTTTGTAAGTCAGTAGGCTGGAATGCACACCTATTTGTTCTTCGTCCTGAAACGTGTTTTGTTGTCGGGTAGGTAATTACAAATACTTTGACGTTTATTATACGCCCAAGAATGTCTCGAGAGACGACGCTTATTTGAGTTTTCCCTTTTTTTCACTCTGGCTTGTCTCTTCATTAGTTTGAGAAATCGGTAGGTTTCAGTTTGACCAATGCATATGGTTGCGCGTTCTAGTTGAGACATATTTCTGCAACAATTTATCCACTGGAACTTTTAAATAAAAATTTATATAACTAAACTAACATTGGTTGAGCAGGCGGTGATAACAATTACTTTTGATCAAGTTTGCGATCTTTATATAAACCCGTGACCTACTAAGTACACACAAACAGAACTTTTAGTCCACCGCTTGTTTTTGGCGTAAACTCCGCTCTGCTAATGAAGAGGTAACATCGTCAGCTGTGTTTAGCATAGGAGAAGTTCCACGAAATCCTGCCGGTACGACTGGCTTTGACATACTCGTCGTTTGTATGGGAATTTCTGTAGCTTCACACCTGCTGCTATGACAGAACGTTTTAAATAATATAGTATTTGAATTACAAAATAATGCTATGCTTTTATGAAGTGAAACACGAAAGTGTTAATTTTTTTTCTGTTTTCATATGTGAAAAGTAGTTCAATATTCAGTGAAGTTTGAAAGTATACTTATGAAAATCCCATTTCTCCGCAGGCTTAAAGGTTCCCTGCCGCCTGTCCTACAGATATTGATTTTAGCTCTGTAGTCATATTATTATTATTATTATTATTATTATTATTATTTTTATTATTATTATTCTTTTTCTTCTTCTTTTCCTTATGTAACGGGTAGAATATAAGGTAGAACTTTTTAATGTTCAGAAAGACATACGATTGTTCAGTTAGAATGAATATACTCGATGACCCTAAAAAGGGCTGTATTCGTATTCTGATTCACTAAGACACTGTACAATCGGCAAGTGGTTTAGAGACTCTCGCCTGTAGGAAGCACGGTGGTGAAGCGTTCTAATGCAGTTAGCACGTTTCCCACAGTGACAAGCATCAAATTTTGAATTTCAGTTGCACTCATAACTACTAGTAACAAGATGTCCTTTCAATGCTTTTACTGAATAGATTAGTTGTAGAGATTGACTTTGGGCCCCGTTAGGCGCATGGAACAAAATTTACCGCGTACTTTTCAAATAATCTTTCTCAGTCCATTCACTGGACCACATTCATTCTTTTTTTTACCTCTAACTATATCTATCTATACCTAAATCTACCTCTCGCTCACCTTCTAATTCGCAGCCTAAATATATTTTTTATCTGACGTAATTTTACTGTTTTGAGATCATTGCACTTCAGTTAATGTCTCTACTTTATTAAACGTGTGCGGTTTTCAGTTAAGCAAAAAAAATATCCTCGAGTACAAAGTTATCAACACACATTACGGAATTACATCAGTGCTTTCATCCCATCTTTTCAACTTCATTATAGAAACACAAGTGAAAATAATGCTTTTATCCCGTAAATTTCAGATCTCTATCAAAGATAGATGATATCGTTTATCATGGCACAAGATAACCCGCGTATTTATAACAGTGTAGATGCTATTCCGAACATCATCATTAATTAGCAACAGCCTTTAAATAAAGAAGCTTGTTCGAAATCTTTTCTTTTTTAGGTTGGAATACAATACGTCGGTCATCCATATATATTTCTATCCACTATGTTTGTAGGTATAGATTCAAGTGAAATTACATTCCTCCTTCGTTAGCACAATATTGATTTTTCGATTTTTTAAGATTTACATACGGTTATTTATTTGGATCAAATTTTCGATCTTGAAATAAACGCCTATGCAATAATATATAAATTTTCTTTAATTCCAATATGCGAGCTTGAAGTAAACACCAATCCCATTTTGTATTTAACCAGTCGTCGAACAACATGTAAAAACTACCGTAAGTCAAACGTACTGACGCGCTTCGCACTTCCATGATCATCACCAGAGTTCGACGGCATGCTGACTAGGAAGGATCAAACCACAATGCATATATATGGAAAGCAAAATTAGATATGCGGCTCTCACCTCTAGTAGTCTCGCATACAATATATACATTTGTCATTATAAAATGTGCGCTCTTTAAGGTAGAAAAGGTAAATAATCCAGTAGACCGGTCTCATACTTACTGTAAAATCTTCAGGTTCTGTCCATAATTTTTCTGCGGACGGGGAAAATTTGATTCGATGTTTGTAACTCTATTCACGTTGCCACGTTGCCGCGCACTATTCAGAATTTTAAGTTGTACAGAAACATGATGCTTTGGCTTTTCTTTTTCGTCAGGTGGAGTCTATGTTGCTTTCCTTTCGATAAGACGTTCTAAACAACTTTCCAAATTTGTCATTAGAGAAGATGTATCACGTTGCTTGGTGTCTGCTGTATGATGTTTGATTTGGTGTAGTCAATTGACACTTTAGGTCTAGACAGATTACAAATTGATTCCAAATGAATGAAAAGATAGCCCAAAACCATAAGTTCGGATATAAATAAAAATAGTGTGGTTTGTGCCGCAGGGTAGTCACAAACGGCGAAGTAGGCATGGCCAAGTACGAGCCCTGTCCGCGGCAAACTCTAGACAGTACGTGATGAGTTCCCGATAGGGCCACAACCGGTCTACTAAATGATTTATACCTACTACCTTATAAAATGCTTAGTTCATACTGGCATATTCACATATAACTAGTTTGGTGTTTATATCGAATTAGTAACATTGATTTAAATAATTGTATCAGCACCAGTTCCGCCGAGGATAGTTTAATTGTATAATTTTTCAAGTCAGCACCACTTGCCCAAGTTGTATGGTTTCTGTTCTATAATAGCATATTTGGCGGGGCCTGTTTACTCTTCAAGTCTGAAAAGATGTCAAGTAGCCGTCACATGAATGAAAAGCTAACCAATAATGCATGTCTTCGTATATAATTAAAAATTGTGCGTAGTGTGTGTATTAGGGTGGTGTAGTGGATGAAGACATAGACTCCGAATTAAATACGCCCTAGTTCGAGCCGATTAGATTACGCGGTAAATTCTGGTCGGTAATTGAATAGTTCCCAGTACGGAAGAAAACCAGTCTACCGGATGAATTACCTTATCTACATTATGCAATTCTTAGTCTTTATTCACAAATGTATGTATATTAAGCACTTAACCGTGATGTTGATAAATGTTTCCACTTAAAAATAATCGATCAGAAAGCCGAACAAACTTTAAGTTGCATCTTTACTTCATACCTCCACCTGGAATTCTATTCGATTTATATTTCCCGCATTTTCTTCGATTTGATTAGCTTTTTTGTTAGCCCGATCCTAAATTATTTAACCGCTCCTACAAAATTCCTATTGTTTTTCTTCCTCAAAACCCAATTTTGCTCACTGTCTAACTCTATTTTTCTCTAAAGAAATCTATTCTCCATGAGTAAATTCACATTTCTTTAAAATTTTAATTCTTCTATTGATGTTATGTTTGTTTGATAATCCTTTGACTAATTTTATCAACTGCGCATATGCATTAGGTTTGAGCTAATTTTTCTTCCTTCCAAGTTGAGCTGCTAACATGTTTATAGAACCCTTGAAATTTATACGTACATTTTAAACAACTTTGTTCATTTAAAGTTTTCGTATCCGTCGTAAATAATTTGTGAATTTCTTCTCCTGTCCAGCAGGAGTTAATTAAGATTTATTTTTGTCAAAGTTTTTATATAAATATAATTCCGATACTGCATTACACACATTCGTATGGGAGATTGTACCATCCAGTTGTTCAACATTCCTGACCCAAATATATTGTGGGTAAATGGCGTAATACAGGCTCCTACAAATAAGTCGCCAATAAGTATGAAACAAATGTGCAGATGAGATTATACTTTCCGTTCATTTTTGGTCTATCCTTCTGGTCATATTTAACCTAATTTGTTACTAGGTGCGCAACAACTAATACACAATTACCTATATATATATATATATATATGTATATATATATATATATATATATATATATATATATATATATATATATATTGATAGTTTCTAATTTCACCATTTTTTAAAATGTAAGAACAAAACAACGTACTCCATGGAATAACATTTATTAATAAATCTTATTTCTACCAGTATCTACAGCCATTGTTCTGGATTCGTTAGTATATTCGTTCATCCAATCTCACTGTACATTTGTTGCACAAAAGTAGTGGTCTAAATTGCACAAAACAAAGGCTAGAATAACGAAGAGGAGATTGGTTATAACAAATGTACAGTGAGATTGGATGAACGAATATACTAACGAATCCAGAACAATGGCTGTAGATACTGGTAGAAATAAGATTTATTAATAAATGTTATTCCATGGAGTACGTTGTTTTGTTCTTACATACATATATATATATATATATATATATATATATATATATATATATATATATATATATATATGAGTTCTCTGCAACAAACACTATCTAACTATTAAATATTTAATTGAATGATGTTATGATTACCACGAAATTTGATAACCGATGTTGATCAAGGCCAGAGTGTATGGACTTACTGGAATAACAGGTGTTCAGAAATATTTTTAACTCTCAATTTTGGAGTACTATAGCATACATTGAAATCCATCGTGTTGGTACCATGTAACTTTTCGGAACCGTAGAATTGATATTGGGCATTGACCCAATAGGCAAAATGTTGATGTGCTTTATAGACTCGGTATATATAATATATCGTGTGAGTTGGCTTTGAAGTCGCATTGTCGAAGACTTTAAGTGCAGTTAGCTTCACTACTGCAGATTTACACATTCGTATAGGACATTGTACTGTCCTATTTCCCACATTCCTCAACCAAAGATATATTGTTTAAAGGGCGTAATACCGGCTCCTACTGACGAGTCGCCAGTAAGCATGAAACGAATGGGCACGAGATCATACTTTTCTTTCGTGTTGCCGTTGGTTTATCCTTCTGATCCCATTTGAACTAATTTTCACTAGGTGCGTTTAAGATAAGGCCGTATATGCTTTTTTATAACATACCATTATAAGTCAAATTTAGAGCACGATTTTGTCCTTAAGGGCAAATCCTTGACCTAATCGACTGATTGCCCTGACTTGTCGATGTATTTTTCATGTTATAACAACTGTTTTCTTGCATTACTACATTTTTATAAATGCTGTATACATTTATTGGTGTTTGTGCATGCGTATATGTGTGTGTGTGTGTTTGCAAATGTTAGTGCGTTCGAAAAGATGTGTTTTCATCGCTTTTGAAATACTTGATTATATAATAATCTGTAGAACAGTTTTGACCTTAACTATAAGATAACATTTCTAGATTTCAAACTCTGCCACATTGTACACGTTTGTTCGTGTTAGTGTCGACTGGTCAAACTAAGTGGAGACGGCTACAGATTATTATTTTAATGTGCGGTGGTTTCCGGAATATTCTTCAACTCGTCAATGGCTTGTTGTCTTCCGCCTGTAACATTCATGCACATAACGTGTTTTAAAACTATTTTTAACGCTGGTTAATAACTGAAGGCATAATTGAATAGCGTATTCTAGATAATTTTCCAAAAATTCATTTATCATCTTTCATCTGTCTACCTTATATATATATATATATATATATATATATATATATATATATATATATATATCTGTATATGTCAGGAAATCCATTTTTGTCTACATGCCAATAAATTAATATATCTTATTTTTTGTCCGTGTGCCTTTCTATAGTCAATCATATTTTCCTCTGTATTTATATTTCTATATTCTTAGAATAATATCTTTTATTCATTTGTTAGTTTGAACATGCTTGGCTGCCATTCAGAATAATAGTAAGAACACCACTTAACGCATTTTGAAATTTATGTCCAATTATCTCCACATTCCTCGTCGAAGAATGTTATTTTTTATCTTCTGAATTAGATGCAAAAGAAATACCTATCGATGATCATTTTTTATTAGAAATTCTTTCGATATTTGTCGAAAAAATTACTTTCACGTCGAAATACATTTCTAACACTCATTGAAAAAAATTTTTCTTCTTTAAATGCATTGGATTATATTTCGGTCAACACTAGTGGTATTTAGATACTGTATGTGACGGAAATCTGGTATATATGCTATTAAGCATTATGTGAAGTTCACCAAAATTTACAATTTATAACTATGTCTGAACAACTACTGCTCCATTAAATCCATATACTCTGGACTTGATCGACATCAGTTATCACAGTTCGAGGTAATCATGACTCGATATATATATATATATATGTATATATATATATATATATATACCAAACCTGTAATGGGTACTAATAATATGGCAATTGTGTCGGTAACTGATATCAACGCTATACTTGCCGAATCGGTACATGGTACCAACACAATGGTTGCCGAGTCGGTACATGGTACCAACACTATGGCTATTGTGTCAGTACCTGATACTAACACTATTGTTTCCGAGTTGGCAGATGGTGCCAACTCTATAATTTCCGAGTCGGTAAATGGTACCAACATTATGGTTGCCGAGTCGGTAGTTGGTACCAACACTATGGTTGCCGAGTTGGTACATGGTACCAACACTATGATTGCCGAGTCGGTAAATGGTACCAACACTATGGCTATTGCGTCAGTACCTGATACCAAAGCTATTGTTTCCGAGTCGGCAGATGGTACCAACTCTATAATTTCCGTGTCGGTAAATGGTACCAACATTATGGTTGCCGAGTCGAAAGTTGGTACCAACACTATGGTTGCCGAGTCGGTATATGGTACCAACACTATGGCTATTGCGTCAGTACCTGATACCAAAGCTATGGTTTCCGAGTCGGCAGATGGTACCAACTCTATAATTTCCGAGTCGGTAAATGGTACCAACACTATGGTTGCCGAGTCGGCAGATGGTACCAACACTATAGTTTCCGAGTCGGTACATGGTACCAACACTATGGATTTCAATGTACATTATAGTTCACCAATAAGAATCCATGCAGTCTTTGGTTTATCCTTCTGATCATATAAGAACCTTGTTACTAGGTGCGCAAGACCTAATGCCCAACTCCAGATAGAATTTTCTAAAGGCGCCCTCCTTAAAAACCAACAAATCCACCAAAAATTGACGCAATACGATTTGATGTTTTGTCAATTTCTTTCTCGAAGATCGTTCTCGTACCGTTACTCCTCTCGTTGCGATACATTCTCTCTTGTCACATTATGAATGGAATTTACTTCGAATTACCTTTTGCGGATAGAGAGACAGAAAATGCAACGCTCTATCGCAGGCAAGCCATCACGTTCAGACGTCGGGAGAAACGATTAAAGAAAGAGCTTCAAGGAAACAATTTAATAAACGCCAAACGACAAAGAATCACAAAAGACAAAGTTTCATTCAAAGTCCACATTAAATTCGAGCGATTTTTTGCTAAAAATGTTCAGTAACATACCAGTCTTTTAAACGTTATGCTCACAAAAGCGGCTATATGCGTGTCATAGAAGCCAGTTCAACATTTTCAACCCTTCGCAAATCATGGCGTATTTAGGGTGTCTTACTTCGCCGCAGCATTTGAGCCGAAAGCGCATATATGTGCGCAGACCTGTTGCCAGCCAATGCAATTCGGAGGTGCACAGGTCTGAGTTCTTACAGATGCTTACAGATGTCCGATCACTGTTGTCAGAAATGTGAAGCCCATGTATGCCGACAATTGTTGGCAAGGCCCGATAAATGTATGGTAGAGAGTTCGCAGTCGATCTAATATGCCTCCAACGAATTTGGCCACGTTCCACGTTCGCCTAAATAACGTTTTTTTGTCAAGAAGCGCTGTTTTCTACAGCTGCATCCAATTTACCACATACAAGTATTGTAGCGCAGGACAAATTTGCCTTGCGGCATTGGGTCCACTTGATTACCACATTACTTGACTGTGTAAATTTTAGAATAATTCAGTTAATTATGTAATCTTAAGGGAACCATATATAATAAAAGGTAATATCGTTTCGTCCTCTATTTTCGTGGAAGAGTTAACTGATAGGTGAGTTTGTGCTTTGTATTCATACTTTTAAAATCGCCCTCGATTCTGAAGCAGACGTGCCCAGGTTCGAGCCCTGCCCGCGGCAAATTCTGGCCAGTGCGTGATGAGTTCCAAAAAAGGACGAAACCGGTCTACTCAATGGATTTCATTTGCTACATTATACAACTCTTAGTTTATATTGACAAATATATGCACTTAATAGGTCAGGTGTTTATATCAAGAACGTAACCTAGATTATATCCAAAGTTCATAATATTTCTAAAAATATCGACTAACCAACTTTAAATTCAAAGTAGCATTTAGTGTTCCCCACGGACTCATGGATAGATTCCGAATTCAATTAATGTGTTGCCTATTGTCGTACGCGAAGAAGCTTATAGAGGCTCGTTCGAAGCGAACGATATGCCATTCTATTTCTTGTTTCGCGCTTAGAAAACAGTTCAGCACGAATGTGGCACTCAAATTCGTCTACACAGCCGTTGTTGCGTAGTTAATTCATCAATGTAGTCCTGGTATTCAGGCTTTGCACAAAATTGTTTGCTTCGACATGTTTTGTCCTTCCACGCTTGGGTTTCGAAACCACTTAAGGTATGGAGACTGGCCTTCGTCTCCAGAGCGCTAGTGTCTCTGGGCTGTTAGTGGTCAGCAAGGCATCCACTGTTTGTGCGTTCAGATAAATTTATTTTTTGTGCACAATTGTGTTCTTGCCTAGTGAAGTCGAATTCAGTTTCTCCAACTGGCATGTGAGCTTGAGATTATGAAATTAAGCAAAAAGTGATTGCACGGATTGTAATAAGACTTATTCAAATCAGGTTTGCGAACTCACGTTAAACACTACTTGCATGGTCTACAGACTAGCGCATAACGCAAAAACCAACTTTTAATCGCATGTACTGACACGTCAAACATGCCTTGGTCATCACCTGAACGAGTGACCAATTAAAATACGATTGGTATTTGACTCTTGTCTGAGGGCGTGATTTATATCACATGGTTAAAGTTGTGTTTACTGCTGATTCAGTACGCGTGTGTCTAGCATAGCGCACGGCCCATATTTTCAGCATCACTTGACCAAGGGCCGGTTCCAACTTATAAGCAGTCAATTGGCACGAAACGCTGATGTTAGTCGGTTCAATCCTGTTTATTCAGATTTTGACTTAGCCTCCTTACTCAATATGAACTTACTCATCATTACATTCAACAAAAATAAATATATATATATATATATATATATATATATATATATATATATATATATATATATATATATTCCATATCTTAACATTCAAAAATGTACAAACATTATGACTAAACTGAGCTGGCGTGATTATAATAAACTAAAATATCTTTTTTTTCAATGCCGCGTTTTGCGTACGCGGGTAGTAGCTTTGCACCGACAGTTTCACAAAGATCCGATTGATCATAATTTCCAATTTCGTTTCGTCGAGTTTGTATTCATCCCAATGGAGATTCGGTTCTATCACATATTTCCATTGGGACAGATTACGATCGAAGACAAAACGAAATTGGAGAATTGTGATCAATCGGATCTTTATTAACTGTCAGTCGCAAAGCTTTACCCGCGTACGCAAAGCTGACATTAGAAAATATGAGGCAAACTACTCCGCAATCTCTATTTAAGAAAAAACTAAATATCGTATTATCCATTACAATTAGATACGTGTTTTTGTGGAGTATATATATATTAGGTAACGTGCGCCTAGTAACAAATTAAATCAAATATGTTCAGAATGATAAACCAAAATTAGCATGAAAAGAAAGTATAATCTTATGTGCACATCTGTTTCGTGCTTATTAGCTGCTCATCGGTAGCAGCCAGTATTACACCCTATACAGATTGGGGTGTGGAATGTGGGAAAATTGGAAGTTAAAATTGATCAAGGCCAGAGTGTATTGTTTTTCTAGGGTAACATGTGTTGTTAAAGGTAGTTTTAATTCTCCATTTTGGTGAATCCAATGTTTTGGTACCATGAAACGACACGGTAACCATAGTGTTGTTAATATATAAATATTTGGCAATCTTAGTGTGCATATCCAATTACGACACAACTTATGCATAAATGTTGGTACACCTATTACAGGCTCGGTATATATTATATAATGAGTTGGCTTTAGGAATGCATTACCGAAAAGTCTATATGACTGCTGGTTTACACATTCGTATAGGAGATTGTACCGTCCTATTTTCCCACATTCCTATCTCAAATATAAAGTTGTTATAGGGCGTAATACTGGCTCTTACGGATGAGTTGCCAGTAAGCATGAAACAAATGTGCACATGAGATTACCTACTACAATGTTGTAGTTGAAATCGATTTATTTTGAAGTCCATACTCGTCATTTTACTAATTTTATTATTTGTGCATCATAAAATATCTTCTTGGTAGACAGCTTAAGAAAGAAATGAAGCTCTAAAAACAAAATGTAGGCCGATTTATTTTCCATTTGTTCATAATTTACCAAACCTTATTATCTTAATAATAATAGTCATTTTAATACTAGAAATAATGTGTTTATAATGATGACAGCTAAAGGTCAACTATGCCGATACAGTTATAACGAGAACATTTGGCCAAATTAACGAGACTTGAAACGAATTTGACTGCAATAACACTAGTTGTTAGCTATAAAAACACAAAGTGTTATTTTTGTTTATATTTTCTGCCGAACTGGCACCGTTGGATATAGTATAACGCACCTGATGAAGTAACGATAAATCTGGTTAAGTATGATAATAATTGACAGTATCTACTACTACCGTTGTTACCGATACGCGCCTTTACCTAAACTTCTACTACTATTACTACTATTACCACTACTAACGCTTCCACCAATTTTAATAACTACTTCTACTAATACGACGGTGGCAACTAATACTATTTCTACAACTAATATTATTAATAATAACAACAACAATAATCACGATAATAATATTAATAACGATAATAATAATAATAACAACAATAATAATAATAATAATAATAATAATAATAATAATAATAATAATAATAATTACTATATTAATATGAATAATAATAACAATAGTAGTAATAATATTATAAATAATAATGATATTAACTACAACAATAATAATAATAATAACGATAAGAATTATAACAATAATATTTCAAAATTTATATCTGCTAACGATACAATAACAACTCCTACTAACACTATTATTATCAATACTAATTCTATAACAGATACTAATAATACTACTGCAAAAATACATAGCAAGTGACTACTGTGTCTGGGATCGACCTGCACTAAGATAAATTGTGCAGGGCTCATCATTTACCGCCATCTTGCTATATATATATGCTATTATTAAAAAGTTAAAATTGAATGTCTGCGAAAGCCATCCATCAAATGGATTGTTTTCGTCCTTATTGGACACTAGTAAAGTACTTGCAAGAATTATCGCCTCCGCGGCTCGAAAAGTTGTACACATGCTTCGGAGCCTCACACCTTTCCACAACGCTGTTCCTGCCGCGCACCGCACAAAATTTTTGGTGCTGCATCATCCTATATTTAGGTTAGCCTTGCTTCAGTTGGAGACAATTTGGTACCTCAGTGACCTCGTAAGTTCTAGACCAGTTTCAAGTAAGGACTTAATCGGTCTTCATAACAAATTTATACTGCACATTGCCTTGAACATTGCAAAGTTTAGTTTTTTTAAGAAATAGCAAGCACACCACAATAATCAGGAGTACTTTTTAATTCTTTAAATCAAGCTTGCGAGCTTGAAGTAAACACCAATCCCATTGTATTTAACCAGTCGTCGAACAACATAGCAAAACTACCGCCAGTCGCACGCATTTCGTATACACTACACAAAATTGTCAATCATATACTAACTAATCTAATTCGGTTAGTCTTTCTTTCCCTTAAGTGGAGCTCCATATGGCATCCATTTAGACCCAAAGCTCCAACCAACCTGTGCCCAATCATCATTACTGAACAGACACCACACTACATGTGGAAGTGGTATTGAAATGAACATTTAATTAAGCAAACATCGGTTGCGCGGACGAAGTGATAACATTTACTATCATCAAGGTTGCGAACATGATATACCTTACACCTGACCCATTAAGTACTCATATGCCAGTATAAACTAAGAGTTGTATAATGTTGAAAATGCAATTCATCCAGTAGACCGGTTTCGTCCTTATTGAAGCTCATCGCGTACTGGCCAGAATTTGCCGCAGGACGGGAATAACCTGGACACGTCTGCTTCGGAATCTGGTGCTTTAACCACTAAAGTGTGACAGGGTGGCTAAGTGCATAAAGCTCGGATTTTGAAGAAGACGTGTCAAATTCGAAAACACTGTCACGACAAGCCATTTCGGCCGAAATTGATGAGTTCCCAATAAAGGACAGAAGGTGTCTAGATTAATTGCCTATTCTACACTATACAATTCTTAATTTATACTGACAAATGTATGTATATACTAAAACTGGTGTCGATTTCAATATTGCAACCTTTGATTTAAATACGTGTTATCACCATTCCAGGCAACAAATGTTTGTTCAATTATACTGGATGAATTGTCATTGCTACTTAATATCTGGATTGGTGTTTATACCAAACTCGCAACCTTGATTTAAATAATTATCACGACTCGCGCAATCAATGCGTATTTATTCATACGTCTGCTTAGGGCTTATTGCGTGTCGATTTGTGAGTGCGTGTGTGTATATTTCTTTGTGCGTACCTTCGTGTACGTGTGTGTGTGTGTGTTTATGCGTTTGTGTGTGTGTATGCAAGGATCAATCTTATTTACAAAGTGATCCTGTACAAATAGTTATTCTTGTATTATTGGATTGAATTTTGCCCAGACTTGTGCTTTGTTGGCTATTGCGAGCGTAATTATTTTCTTTGGTGTATAACTGGCATCGAAATTGATGTTTTACGGCATTTTGTAAGCATAATAGAAGTGCAGGGTTTGCGGATAGCAAAGTTGATCCCTAATCTTGTGCATTTTCTGTCACTGTTATTGATGATTGTGGTGATGTACGTCCAGCTATATTTGCTTCAGTCTCCTGACATTCTGATAGAATGATTATTTAGCCTGGTCTAATGATTTGTCGAAATGTCCTGGATATAAGAAAATTGTTCTTGGTGCGTGAGATTCCTGGCCAGTACATGGCCGGAGGCTTTTTCTTCAAAATGAAAGCTTCATAATTATTATTAGTTCGTAAATTGTAATGAACACCGGTTGCGTGGGTGGTGATAACCATTAATTTAATCAAGGTTACGATCTAGATACATACCTTTGTGAGTATAAACTAAGAATTGTATAGTGTGGAAAAGGCAATTTATCCAGTAGACCGGTTTCATCCTTTTTGAGAACTCATCACGTACTGGCCAGAATTTGCCGCGAACAGGGCTCGAACCTCGGCACGTCAGCTTCGGAATCTGTTGATTTAACCTCTGAGCACCAGATTCCTAATCAGACTATTCTTCGAGGTTCCCGAGCCGCTCAACAAATTCTGGCCAGAACATGGTGATGAAATCCCAATAGAATTGAAACTGGTCTTCTGGATGAATTGCTTTTTCTAATATATAACAATAATACTGAAAAATGTACAATATATATATATATATATATATATATATATATATATATATATATATATATATATATATATATATATACGCTACCGCACATACCTGCAAATTTTTAAACTATGAAGGATTTGGAGAGAATTTGCAATTAATGCCGGGAATCCAATCGCATAATTCTCCGTGTGTTGAATGTGACGTTAAATCTTGCACTAGGGAAATTTGCCGTGCAATTATTCTGCCTGATGGATCGCTTCTAAGTGGTAAGTTTTGGGGGAAATTTTTGATGCTATCCTCTGAAGTAAGAATCGTATTATGTTTTAAGTCGACATCTATAAATCGCTCTGAGTGTTAAATCATTAGAAAAATTTGACTCAGGTAGCCTCAATTATCTCTTCCTCGATTTTGCAGTCAGAGCTATTCGAATTGATTCGGCGCGCTAAGTAGTTAATTAAGTTTAGTTTTTAAGATTTTGGCGCACAATTGTTGTAACAGTTAGGTTTCGCGGTAAAAGTACTACTTCTATGCATTGCCAATGTCGAATCACAATTTTGTTCCAGCTTGAGTTGGATATCCAAGAATGGAACAGTGTGCTATATATATATAATTATGGCAGAATTTGATTGTTAATTTGCAGACAATATTTACTTCGTTTGAAGGAAATGTCTTTCGCGACAGGCTTTTAGTTAATCACTTGGTTCTTCTTATGCGCACTTCGGTCTTTATGTCTTTCTCCCTATTTTGATGCCAAATATTTTCGGATATTATTCCGAGACTCTTTGTCAAAAATCCGTTCAGGATACCACAATATTTACGTGTTTTATTACTTGTTAATTTCATGTGGTTAAAAACGTGACTCGAAAGGAAATACCGAAATATTCTGGATCAAATTGTGGATAGAGCACGTCAAATATATATTTGTAATTTTGTAAAGTTATCTAAACAAACGGTCATTGATTAATTTATTCATTAATCTGCCAGTCCCTCTTTCAATTAACATACAAATCGATAAATCTAAACCATTTTTAAGCATCTTACGATCTATTGAATTTTATTTATCCATCATCTATATAATAGCAAATAATTTGCGTTGCCTTTATTTTTCTCTTAAGCTATTTATAAGTTGTGCTTCCATATATCCGTTTTGCAATATCGTTTTACTGTGTAATTTAATACATATATTTATATTTCAAACTGTCTATCCTAATAAAATTCACTGTATATTCATAATTCTATATTGGTATCTATCTTCATATAAAATATTACTTTCTAATCGCGCCGTCTAAATTTTGGACGTCCATCTGTCGATACTTCTATGTATATATCTATTGATATTTCATCAAATTTCTAGTCATGTACACATAAAGATTTATTTTAAAATATTTATTCATTCATTTCCTCAAACTACTTACTAAAATGAATTTCCTACTAATGAACTGGATTTCCATTTAGATAAAATTTGTTGTGGAGATGCTATCCGAATGTGTAAACTTTCAGTAGTAAGGCTATCTTCAATGCGACTTCAAAAATATATACCAAACTTGTACGTGATACCAACACTATGACCATTGTTTCAGTACTTGATACTAAAATATGGTTGCTGAATTCGTTCACGGTACCAATACAATGTTTTTAAAGTTATGCTAAAGTTCAACAAATATGACAATTACATCTACTTCTGAACACCTGGTACTAAGGCAAATCCATATACTCTGGACTCGTTCGATATCAGTTATCATTTCTTGCAGTAATCATGACATCATTCAATTAAATATATTACAGGCAGATACTGTTTGTGGCGGCAAAAAAATAATATATGCAATTATGTATTAGGTGTTGCGTACCTAGTAACAAATTATTTCAAATATGAACAGAAGGATAAAACAAAGTCAGTATGAACGAAAACTCGCCAGTAAGCACGAAACGAATGTGTACATGATATTTTACTTTCTGTTCATGCTGACTTTGGTTTACACTTCTGGTTATATTTAACTTTCTATTCGTATACCCGTTTCTTCTAAAATATATGTTGGTGCGCAACGCCAAATACACAAATGCATATGTGGGTTTCGTTCTATTTTCCTGTGTTTATTTCCATTATATTTTCTAAATTTATATAACTGCTTGTATTCGATGATATTTCATCTTATATATTTCTTTATTTTCTTATATGCCATTAACACCTCATCAAAATCATTTTTACTTCATAAATGTTCATGTCTAATTTACCTTTCTGAATATTGTACTATTCTGTATTTAATGTTACGTAATTTATTAACTTATTACGTTCTGATTTTATTTTGTTTTTGAATGATCACTATATATATATATATATATATATATATATATATATATATATATATATATATCTTAATAATTGGATACATACAGTATACTGTGGCATTAAATATACATTGTTCATTTTAGCAGATTCCTACACGTGGCATTCCGATTTGTAACTCGCTGGCTCAACATATTGTATAACATAAAAGCTGATTTTAACAACTTTCGTCATGTTCACCGAAGAATAAACATTTCCCCTTGCCGAATATAGTTTTTCAGCTTACTGTTTTTATGCGTCTGTGAATGTGTGTGCCTTAGAAAGAGAGAGAAAGCGCGCGCGCGAGCATGTGGAGAGGTTTGTGATTGAATGTTTGCAAATGTATGTTGGTAATAAAATTAAACAATCAATTATTACGTATTTGGTGGTAACAATTCTTTAAGTCAAGTTTGCGAGCTAGAAGTAAGCACCAATCCGATTTTATTTAGCCAGTCGTCGAACAACATAGCGAAAATACAGCCAGACGCACGCACTGACGCGTTTCTACCTTCTATGATCATCATCACAGTACGATGGCAATTTAACTAGAGAGGATCAAGCCGTAATGCATAATTTTGCCATGTTGTTCGATGACTGGCTAAATAAAATGGGATTGGTGTTTAATTCAATCTTGCAAACTTGGTTTAAAGAATTTTATCCACCTCCCGCGCAATCATTGACTATTTACTTTTAAAACCGCATTAAAGAATGACTTAAATAGGAAATAATTTAGATCAAGGTTGCGATCTTGATATAAACACCAATTCCATTATATATATATATATATATATATATATTTGTCAGTATATGTTGAGCACTGCATAATGTGTTAAAGGAAACTCATCAAGTACAACAGTTCCGTCCTAATTGAGATCTCGTCATGTACAGTTCACAGCAAATTCTGTACAGTTCTTGATGAGCTCCCGATAAGGATGAAACCGGCCTACTGGATGATTTTTCTTTACTACATTATGCAGTGCTCAACATATACTGACAAATTTATATTTATTTAAGTTAAAACAGCTCTGCGCAAGGTAAGAGAACACAAATCATAAATGGTGCAACACGACAGACATTGTATGCGGTAAATAAAACAAGCGTGCATGTCATGATAGACTCAGCGAACGTCTAGTCAAATCTAAAACCATCGATATGAGAGTAACCAAATTTCAAACAGCAATTTCATCATGAGAAATACCAATGCACACACATGGACACACACCATACATCAAGGAATGAACATGCAATTAACTGCGCAAATCGTATGGAAGTTGTATTTTTCTCTGAATATTGTTTAAAAGATATAAACTGGTGCTTTACTGGGCATTGCATAAATACCTTATCCGTATTTTGACCTACGTAGGATTGTCCACAGTCCCTTTTTTCAGCAGAACTATATTTCAAAACCTTCGTTGTTTCTTCCTTTAGTACACAGTTTATCATATCTAGGCTACGCGTGGGTCTATCCAGTGAAGCGTCAGTTAGGTATTGTGAGACTACACAGTCATACGTATAAATGAAACGGTTAAATATAATTTCACAATATGCTTCATTAGTTTGCTCTTTATAATTTTGGTGAACAGTGAACTGAGTGGCTCGGTGGTTAGAGCAACAGATTCCGAAACAGACGTGCCCAGGTTCGAGCCCTGTGCGCGGCAAATTCTGGAGAGTACGTGATGAGTTCTTAGTAATAATAAAACCGATCTAATGGATGAATTGCCTCTTTTGCACTATACAATGCTTAGGCTTTACTGACAAATGTATGTATATAATGGGTCAGGTGTTAATATCAAGTTCGCAACCTTGATTGAAAGTTACTAAGTGACATCCGAAATAGTTCCGTTTAAAAAAGGAACTGAGACCAATCTTGTGTTAGTCACAACACTGTTCAGGTAATCATAATGTGACGGGTGCAAATAAGTAAAAATTAAATTGTGAATCAGACTAGGTTCCATTCAGTAAATTAAGTAGTAACACAATGAATATTTGAAGGAGTTGTGTTTTTGCGCACCTGGATTAATTGAAATTACCTGATCTGCGTTTTGAATAACGCAGCTTTCATTGTTCCAGTAAATTTCTTTTTTCATAATATTTCGATCTACCTTACCGTAGATCTTCATCAGATGCATTTCACGAAACAAATGATGCAAACAAAAAAAGAAATTTACTGGAACAATGAAAGCTGCGTTAGTCAAAACGCAGATCAGGTAATTACAATGAGTATTTAACTGAAAGACTGTAGATTGTGCTGTTAAGTATTCACGGATTGAACTGACGAATTATTCACAATTAATATACTATTAATTGTTCGATGTATTATTCCTTTAAAATTTACTATACGTATAATTCTAGGCATACTTTGCAAATAAACCATCATTCTGAGCCTGGAGATTGACTACGCTATCAACTCACTGTCTAACAAATCTACTAGAGGAATTGCCTTTGCTTATTTATTCAATGATTAATTTATGCTGACTGATGTATATATGTAATAAAATTTTAATTTAAATAACAACAAAGTATAATTCTTCAAGTCAAGCTTGCGAGCTTGAAGTAAACACCAATCCCATTGTATTTAACAAGTCGTCGAACAGCGTAGTCACAGGTACCGCAAAGTTCATTTGACTGACGGTAGACTTGCTGATGCTCGACGACTGGTTAAATACAATGGGATTGGTGTTCACTTCAAGCTTGCAAACTTGATTTAAAGTATTCTTACCACGACTCGCGCAGTCAATGATTGTTTAATTGTATTGTCTATATATATATATATATATATATATATATATATATATATATATATATATATATATATATATGTGTGTGTGTGTGTGTGTGTGCGCGTGTGTGTGTGCGGCAAAAGCGTAAACAAGAACTGGTTGTGTTATACAGAAATTGTAGCTGACATTTTCAGTCAAGTACAAATGCAGACTACTAGAGGCTTCACATATCTAATTTTGTTTTTCGTATGTAAGGCCAATGCTAGTCGGTTCGTCCGTCGTATTCTTGATGGTGATCATGGAAGGTCGAAACGCGTCAGTGTGGGTGACTGGCGGTATTTAGCTATGTTGTTCGACGACTAGTTAAATACAATGGGATTGGTGTTTACTTTAAGCTCGTGAACTTGACTGGATGAATTGTTACCACCACCCGCGCAATCAATTATTGTTACATTTTTAGGTATAATCATTAAAGTACTCATTGTTATATTATTTTCCTGCCTTAACAGATGTTGACAGTGCCGGCGCGGTGCACGGCCCCATGGACCACAAGCATACGACAAACCTAAGTAAAATCCAACGCAATGGCCAAGCTCTGTATGGTCGACATTGGGTAGGCGGAACTTTGACATCCACCAGGCATGGCGATTCGCTGCGCAGACGTCAGTCGGAAAGTGGCGCATGGGATGCACACTCAGAAGGTGAGCGCAGGCATGTCTCTTCATTTGGTCACTGTTTATCTATAGATAGACAAAATATTATATGTTGTAATATTTAAGGTGCTGGGTCTAAAGAAATGCCATATGGGCTCCGCCTAAAGGGAAGGCCAACCACGAAACATTAGTTGTCCCCGTCCGGACAACCAGTTTTTGTTTAATTCTACAAACTTCGTCGCCAGGTTATTACTTCTATACGTGAGAGCCGCATACCTAATTTGGCTTACCGTATATATGCAATGCGGTTTAATTCTCGCTGGTCATTTTGCCGCCGTACTCTGATGATGATCATGGAAGGTCGAAACGCGTAAATGCGCTGCGACTGGCGGTAGTTTTGTTATGTTGTTCGACGACGGGTTAAATTAAATAGGATTGGTGTTTACTTCAAGCTCGCATACTTAATTTAAACAATTGCAACAACAGTTCATGCCTATTTTGCAATGCAATCGTAGTTCTAATTGAACTGAATTGTTGCTAGTTATTAATTACGTAATAGGTAAATGTTTACAGGTCATTATTTTGCATGTTTCGTTGAACGATGTCTTGTTTTACACGGAATCATGACAGCTGTTGCTGATCAAGCCTAGAGTGTAAGGATTTTCTGGAATGACAGGTGTTATTGGACATTCAACTCACTCAGCTAAATACTGATTGCAGCGAAGAGCTAATACATATGCAATTATGTATTAGGTTTTGCGAACCTAGTAACAAATTAGTTCAGTTGTGACCAGAAAGGATAAACCAAAGGCAGCATAAACGGAAAGTATAATCTCATGCACATTCGTTTCGTGCTTACTGGCGACTCATCAGTAGGAGCCGGTATTACGCCCTTTAACTACTATATATTTGGTAGAACAATGTGGAATAATAGGACGGTACAATCTCCTAGACGATTGTGTAAACCTGTAATAGTGAAGCTAACATAATCTAAAGTCAACGACAATGCGATTTCAATGCTAACTCACACTATATAATATATATACCGAGTCTGTAAAGGATACTAACACTATGGCTATTGTGTTAGTAACTGATACATTTATAAATCGATGAGTACCGGATACTAACACTATGGTTTCCGAGTCAGTACATGATACCAACCTGATGGATATAAATTTATGCTAAAGTTCACCCAAATTGAGAATTACAACAATATCCGAACACATGTTACTCCAGTTAAACCATACACTCTGGCCTTGATCGATATCAGTTATCACATTTCGCGGTAAGCATGACATCATTCAATTCAATATATAACAGTTAAATAGTGTTTGTTGCGGGGAGTTAATATATGTGCAAGTATGTATTTCGCCGAGTCGACAAGGGAACGGTTGTTTGACACTGTAAACACGCAAAAATCATCTTTCACTGGCAATACAGCAATTGCAACTGTAGTGCGCGAACATCAAACGAAATGCGATGCAGTATTGCATGTCTGCGCAGAAAAGCGATATTCTGTATATGAAAATAATTTACCACACTTATTTGCACACATATTAAAAATTGAACAACTATAGGTCACCGACGTTGGCATGAAATCTTTAAAACTAAACAAATAAACCAAAGACAGCATGACCGAAAAGTATAATCTCACAAGTTAATAGATACAACAATAATGGATTTTGTAATCAAATTTAACCTTAATTTGAGGTACGTAAAATCTGATGGATCGGAGGAGGTTCGTAGGCTCATATTATGAGACTTCAAACTGAGCAGGAAACTATAGTAAATTGCCTTAAAATAGGACAAATTAACCGTTTTAAATCTGTCCCTTATGCTGGGAACTAGACTCCATAACCAACAATTGAACCTTTATAGAAATCAGGGATGTATGAAATCTGCTTCTAGCTGAGAACTAATATATATGCAATGATGTATTAGGCGTAGCGCACCTAGTAACAAATTAATTAAGTAATGACCGGAAGGTTAAACCAAAAACTGCATGAACGGAAAGTATAATCTCATGCACATTCGATTCGTGCTTACTGGCGACTCATCAGTAGGAGCCGGTATTACGTCTTTTAACCACTATATATTTCCTCAACCAAATAGAAAGTGGGTAAAGGGCGTCATACCAGCTCCTACTGATGAGTCGCCGATAAGCATGAAACGAATGTGCATGAGATTATACTTTCCGTTCATGCTGTCTTTGGTTCATTTGTTTAGTTTTAAGGATCTCATATCAACGTAGGTGTTCGAAAACAGTGCTTAAACTCCTTAAGAAATCTATTGTCCAGGTAGTCATTGGACAAATTGTTTTCTGTGCTGTCTGACCAATGAATTCGGCTTCACCGTTTTCTTTAGGTGTATCTGCTTCGCGTTCAGCCTAATCCGCCATGACACATCCTGCTTCCGACACATGCGCGTAGTAACGTGTATCACACCATTATTCAAAATAATGTTTTCGTTTGATGCATTAACAAGTCAAAATTTTGTCATAATTTAGTGGTGTTTTAGCTTACTGAAAAAGAATAATTTACTATCCTTTTACTAGCAGGCTATGACACAAAGCAGGAAGTGCTAAAAATGGCGTCAGATATTGTGCTTAGCAGAATTCCGTCTTGAATTATTGTGATAAAGCAAAGTAAAAAAATGAAACATTAAAGTTTGAACAAAATTATCTATGCATAAAATATGTGAAAGTAGAAATCAATAAACTTTGTCAGTAATTTACAATTAGGTCTGGCCAACTGCAAGCATTTCATAAAATGGTGCACGAAAAAAGGAACACATTCTTGCAAAATGGAATGTTTTATTCATAAATGGCATTTAGTTTTGTGGTTGCCTCAAATGTTTGTGACTTTTGACAAAAAGCTCGTAGACAAATGCCAACGCTAATTTTATTTTGAAAAGCCAAGATTCTCTGGACAGTTGACATGCGAGTTTGGCTTCGAATTTATTATGCCAGTGCCGAAGTCGGCTACCGGACCAATCCTAGCTGATGTAATGCATTAAATTATTCTCATGTACAACGCCCATAATGTATGTCTTCCAATCATGTGTACGAGATTAATAATGGTCTTTTGGGTTTCCTGTATATATATATATATATATATATATATATATATATATGGCATATCTTTTGGTTTGGGAGATGTAAATTGTTGTGGAATTGGCATTAACAAGTGGGGACCTTGGTGGGCAAATTATGCTACTGCCTTAGATACTGAAGTTACCTAAATAAAACCCATGACAAAGTTTGTTAACCGAAATATACATGTTGCTAACATCCGCCAAACCATACATAAGAAAATAAATGCAATTTGTGAGCTATAACGTTTTCGTTTTAATGTGGCACCTATCATTGGTTTTCATTATTTCTGCTTCTTTGATTTGAATCTGGAGAGTTTGTTCAACTTTCAAACTCCTTTATCACACTACCGAAGTAGCACAGTGTACGTCTCTTCATTTTTACACTTGTGCATAATGTTTTTGCGCATATAGTAAAACATGAACTAAAATAGGACCACAAGGATAAACCAAAGTCAGCATTAACGAAAGGTATATTCTAATGTACAAATACGTTCCGTGCTTACTGGCGAATCATCGGTAGATGCTGTTACCAAGCGTGGAATATATATTTTGAAAATATTTTAGACGAAAATAGAAATAGAGCCCTTGTAACTGAAAAATTTGCACTTTTTCTCATTTCTGAAATATAATTTAATATAGATTATATATATATATATATATATATATATATATATATATTATCAATTGATTTCTGAATGTGAATATTTCTAAACTTAGGCTTCATATCATAGGATACCGTTATTCTTCTTTGAATATTTATAACTTGATTTTTTTAAATTACACAACCGAGATAGTGGCCAAATAATTTCATAGTAGTTTAAGCAAAGGGCTAATAACGTGGACTATGCATTCAGTCATTACGCGATATGTACCATTGACCGTCGAAAATATCGGTGCCATAGGGCAACCGGTTTTCTATGTTTTCGTCATTCATACCCCGTTGGTGGTTGAAAAATCAGTGATACCAGCTGGAAAGATCTGCGCATACTATGTCTAGAAAGCAGTTAGCTCATTAAGCGCTTGGACGGAAGCTATTTGTACTCTATTAGAACCTGAATTTCGAACTAACCCATATGTATTTGCTCTCCAAAATCAAGAATATACCAATATTTATTTCGTTTTATTCGTCAATAGAAAATAACAGCTGGGTCAGAATAAGTATTTTTCAGTTTCTGCTATTTCCATCGAGAAATGGCAAAAGTTAGCCCTATTCATGGTAATGCCATTTGCTTAATGGAATTTTGATGGAGCAACTGCATATCGTTACAACTTTAAAGCACTGGCGTCAACATACAGAATAACAAATTGCACATTATTGCAGTTTCAGCTCAATGCATGAAGATGACAAGAATAATAATAACAAGCAATAATTTTTAAAACGATAAAAGATATCTTTAAGCGACCTTAAAGAAACAACACAATTAATAATTGTATTGCTCAGGTTTTATCTAAGCTAAAACATTTACTTTTCCAAAATACCATCAGAATCATTATCTTCGCCATGACTGTCACCATCATCACAATCTTCATGTTCATCATCATCATCATCATCATCATCAT
>JAQBSW010010060.1:0-25964 GCA_029291075.1 Eudiplozoon nipponicum | reverse complement strand
AATTTGCTACTAGGTGCGCAACGCCTAATACATAATTTAGTATATATTAATTCTCCGGAACAAACAGTATCTAACTCTTATATATTGAACTGTATGATGTCATGATTACCGCGAAATGTGATAACTGATATCGATCAAGTCCAGAGTGTATGGATTTACTGGAGTAGCAGGTGTTCAGAAATATATGTAAATCTCAATTTCGGTGAAGTATAGCATAAATTTATATTCATAATGTAGGTACCCTGTACCGACTCGGCTACTATAGTATTCGTACTGTGTACCTTTTAGGTACTACAATGTTGGTATCGGGTATTGACACAATAGCTGTTTTTTTGTTGGTCTTATTTACAGACTCATTATATATATTATATCGGGTGAGTTAGAGTTGAAGTCGCATTTTCGAGACTTCATATGATGCTAGCTTCACTACTGCAGGTATACAGATTCGTCAAGGAGATTGTACCGTCCTTTATCCCACATTATTCACCCAAATATATAGTGGGTAAAGGGCGTAATACCGGCTCCTACTGATGAGTTTCCGGTAAGCACGAAACGAATGTCAGCGAGATTATACTTTCCGTGCATGTTCTCTTTTGTATATCCTTCTGGTCACAACTGAACTAATTTGTTACTCGATGCGCAACATCTAATACATAATTGCATATATACAAATATATATATATATATATATATATATATATATATATATATATATATATATATATATATATATTAGTTCTCCACCGCAAACAGTATCTAACTGTTGATACTCTAAACAGTATTATTAGAAATCGTCTATCCAAAACGTTTTTCTGAAACATTCAAAATGTATAAACGGCAAAATCGTAATTAAGGTAGACTCTGCCGAAAGGAGAGTTATATCGATGTTCCTTCTAAAGGCTATACACCCTGCGAAATGCCTATTCAAATATCTACATGAAAACGACTTCCCGTTTGATGTTGGCTTATATGGCAGTATGCTTGCTGACAATAAAAGTAAATGACATAATTTAGGCAACCGAACAGCCCACCATTGTTAATTTAGAATAATGTTGTACATGGTCAGTGAGCTACGTTGGCCGGAAGATTCAATTACTTAAGAAGCGAAGTCAAAATCATTTCTGATTATTCAAAGCCGCTGTGGAAGATCACGATTATGCAGTAGAAGAACACATTCTTTAAAAAAGTAACACGCCAAACAAGGCGGGTTTCGAAATATTTTCAAATTGAAAAACGTATGTATTTCATGCACAGCCAAAGCTGCTATATATGCTACATCCTTAATCCTTATGTTAATATACAAAAGAAAATCGTTCATAATTTGAATTTAAACTGGTAAATTCTTCGTTTGTGTGTTTACGTGTGTGTGTGTGTGTGTCCATCAGCATGTTTTCCGCTTCATGTTTATTGTTACATAATGTATGTGTCTAATCCAATTTAATCCCAGATATTGTAATCTAGTTGAGCTATGTCCAAATGAAGATGGCCTGCCTTTACCTCTGTTGCGTCTGTCTGCTTTACTAGAAATTCATGCCTCAATTCATGATTAATTTCTTAATTCAAATAACAAATGCATGGAGATAGCTGCTTCAAAATGTGTACACATTAATTGATTAATTCATTTATTCATTTATTCATTTATTCACTATTTAATTAACTCATTCATTCATTCATTCATTCATTAATTAATTATTTCAGTATTCCTCTATATATATATGTTTATTTATTCATTCATAAAACAATTCATAATAGTTTTTAATTCTTTATATAATCACTTAATTTATTTTAATTTGTTTTGCATACTGCATATCACTTCACCACCCATAAAGTCACCAATATACTCATTTCTTTATTCCTATTTTCATTTAATTAGACTGTTATAATTTTTAATTCTTTGATTTCAACATTTTTCCTTTATTTGTTATCTATGCATTCACTTCTTTATTCATCCATTCATTCTTTCAATAATAAATCGCTCATATATTCTTTAATACATTCCTCTATATACAATAAAACTATTATTTATTGAATTCAGTCATTGGTTTGTTTTTTCAATCACGTAATCTTATATTCATGCTTCAAAAATATATGCGTGAATTTAGCCATTTTCTGTAAAATTCAGGCAATTTTTCAATTGATTACTCATTTATTCATTCAATATTTCATTTTATTAATCATTTGTTTATTCAATGATTCGTTCAAAAGTGCTTTCATTGAATTATTTTTTCATTCATTTACCTTTCCATGCATACATTAATTTACTCGTCCATACCATTTATTTATTTTCAGATTGTTTTACGTAATATTGCATTCAGTTGTACACATAAACTTTAATCATATAACGAATTTATGTATAATTCATTAATTCTTGTATTTATTTAAGCATTTAATTATCAAAGCAGATGGGTGTCATACATTTCTTCTTTTCTTCACACAACTCATTTTATCATTTCATATTTATTTATTACTTCTTTACTTCCATTACTTTTTGCATTCAAGCTTTTAATTTTTTCATCTTTAGTTTCCTTCAACAGCATAGTAATAGTTGGTTTGTGAATTGATTCTTGTAATATTTGTTCATCTTTTTAACCCATTCTTTTATCAATGAATATTATTTAAAATAACTTAATTTATAAGTTAATTTCCCTGGTTGATAAGTCACTTTATTAATTAGCTTGCAGACAAATTTGTTCTCTACATTACTGGCAGTGTTACTGCGTTTTCTGTTTAAATAACCAAAATGTTTGTTCAGACGTACCTATTGTTTAAATTCCACGTCTCTAAAGGTGTTTTTAAACATTAGTATATAGCATTTTATATTCAGCCGGACATACTTTCTCTCGTCTACTTCCTGATCAAACGTCAGGTTTATTTTCAATATGGAATCTACGTTATATAAGTGGCTGTATTATTCAATCCTTTTATGTTTTCGGCATACTTATCCAAGTGATCTTCTCTCGTTCTATGCAAGCTTCAGTATTTTTAAGCTCATAAGTTAACAGATTACTAGAGGGCACGCTCTTGAAAGTTTTCACAATAACGTTCCATTGCAATTTGTCAATGACAAAATAAAAGGACTCTTGACATGTCCAAAATATGCATGATAGTGTTTTCTAATTATCGATTTAAGCTCCCATACAAACCAATAGTATGTGTTTTATAAAATAAGGCATGTTCATCACATCTAGCTGCGTAAATGATAACCTTTAACTGGAAATGAAGAAGTAGGTGGTGAATACTTTTGAGGTGGTTTATAGCATTATTAATTTACGATATTTATCGACAATCCACTAACAGAGAGAATTGAAAATTTTAGCAACTGTAATTTTAGTTGGCACATTGGTGATTGGGACATAAACTTAAATTTTCTTAAATTTTGTCAATGAAATATTTGATTTGGTCATAAGTTCAAAAGTGTCCCGACATGATAATGCTCTATTAAATTAATATTGGCTCATTAAAAAACTAGCTCGCCAATTTGTGAAAATGTATATTTATTATGAGAGGGATCCTCTATTTTGGCGATGGGAAAACTGTTCATGCAAAATTATATATTATTATAAAGATGGTGATAGATATGCTCTCTTCTAATTTCTTTAAACAGCAAGGATATTAAAAATTTATCTATTTAGCAAAATAGTGGAAATACTGTCTCAGTAGGTTAGCAATACAATATATATATATATATATATATATATATATATATATATATATATATAGAGAGTTATTTATTCTAGATTTAATTTCACAAGCAGAAGTGGCCCAAGAAACGTAATGTACATGATTCACCACAACAGCTTTGTTTAAAAAAAATCTTATTTTCAGGGTATACTACAATTTTTATTTAAAATTGCTGAACATATATTTTTTATTTTTACTTTCATGACTCATCTCAGACCATCAACCATGCAACCACAGGAGCTGATGTTTTATTTAGAATCATACTTGATTCAGGTGCTTTGATAACTTGTTAGATACTGCTTTTAACTCTGATATCAGCATCTGTAATGACCGATTTTCCTTTAGATGTTCCGACATAATTCCTGTAAACCTGGCATATCTGTTTAAGCAACAATGTACGCGTAGTTTATGTTATTGTTATGGTTTACTTTCCCTATGGCCGATTCCATTTATGGCATACATATCACAATACGAATTATATTTGTGAATAATATGCTAAAATTTAAACATTACGATTAGTTTTCCCACGATTAGTTAATGCGTCTCGTTGCTGCAAATGCAGTAAAAATTCCTGCTCGGTTACGCTTCATACAGTAGATGAATGGTTTACTCAATTGAGAAACTGACCCTTTAAACTAATTTTGAAGCGGAAGTTTACACCGTCAGTGAAAATTTCGGTTTCAAAGTGCACAATAACGTCATTATGATTTAATTTTAGATCTATTTAAAACACAATAAGGCTATTTTCTTACGGTTGAATACGAGACTAGCTACCTTGGAAGTTGTGGTATTTTGCCAAATACAACCTATCAGTCAACGTGTTTACTGTCATAATTTTGGCCACATAAATTACACAATAATTAAAGAACATTCTAATTGAGATTTTTTTAGATAGAAATTAAGTCAAATTCGTGAAATTGGTAGAATTAACCACCTCACAATTTAAGCATTCGTAAAATGCAATTTGCAGTTCTTCTAGGGGACCGGTATCGATCTTATTGATAACCTCACAAGAACGGTTCAAAATTAGCCACGGACGGAACACGAACCTGGACACAGTTCTATCGGAGTTTGAGAATTCATTAAATGCGCCAACCGTGTCGCATATTACAAACAATTTGAAATTATATAACAACTTACCTCTCTGGTTAGAATTTTTTAGATGAAAACTATTTGGAATTTCTCACTAATTGAAGCTCGAACAAGTCACCCCGGATCTGCCATTATAAAACAGATCGTGCCACTTGAAGTCTAGTGAAACAATTTGATTAAACATGTGTAGTCAGTGTTAACTACACGTTACGCCAGGTAACGAAAGCAATTCAACCAGTAGACCGATTTCATCCTTATAAGGAATTCTTCAAGTATCATGTAGAGTTTGCTGAGGAGGGACTCGAAACAGGCATATTTGCATCGGAGTCTGGAAATCTACCGAATGCACCAATCTTGTGCATATAACACGCAATTCGAAGTCGTATACGAACTTGTGTTTTAGATTAGACTTTCTTTAAACTAGACCTGATTTGGCATCTCTTACTATACGAACTTGAGTTTTAGATTAGACTTTCCTTAAACTAGACCTGATTTGGCATCTCTTACTACCTGACGTTCTAACAAGTCACCAAGATCTATGGTTATCGAAAAGATACCAGGCCACCTGGCGATGTTATAATGAATTTAAGGTATATATATATATATATATATATATATATATATATATATATATATATATATATATATATATATATTCTCAGTATATTTAAAATGTTGACTGTGTACACATAGCTCGATTTAGTCTTTATGCAAATAAAGTGAGTGAGGCAATTAAATACTTCAAAAGCTTTTTTATTACTCTTTTTTCGTATACGTCAAATGTGTTTATTTCCAAATGGTGATCTTAATTAAGTAATGAGCAAAGCAAGCTAAGGAAAGCCAACACGTTTAGAAAATATAAAATATTAGCCATTCAATTGGAGAGAATGTACGATGGCCAACCAACGTAACCTTCATAACTCGACGTCAATCACTCACTTTTTAATCACGTAAATAGAAATACAAAAATGTAAACAAATACTTTTAGTAATGAAATTTTTCCACAAGTCCAATATCAATGCGTTTCCTCGGTTTCCTCTAATATACAGATACTGTTTTTTTTGCAAATCTTCTCTACACTAAAATTAAATTGAACAAACCCAGTAAAAAATTAATCTTAGTTTTCTGGTTTATTTCATATAAGCTGGTAACAAATTGAAAATGTGTTTCCATTTCGGCTTGACAACTGGTAAGTTAAAGGAAGACGCCATTTCTAGCTTGGTTTTATTAGCTTTATTATCAACCAATCATATTGCTAATTCAACGCGAGTCTAAAGGAACCGGCCTGCACATTTACTTATTCACCTTATTTGTCGCTTCCCGGGTATGTGTGCGCTTTTACAGTCAATAGGTTTAGTCGCGCTCGTGTAATATCTGAAAGCGTGGGTTGAATATAGTTATTTAGACGCATAACTCTCCATCATATGCCAATGAGTGTTAAACTGTGTTTGTTTGTGTGTGTGTGTGTGCACGACGTATTTGTCTGGATGATAATAAAAGCATAGTGTTTACTCTTATTCATTTTATTTTGATTTCTTCTATTTATTATTGCCGTGCTTTTCACCATTTGCTTCTCTCCGGTTTTACACAATGTTTAGTCAATATAAAAGCGTGGTATGTGTTGAATTCTAGTTTGTTCTAACGTGAAAATCAGCTTTTAAAGTCGTTCCTCATTTCTAATCGGTTTACGGAAGCCTTTAACCGAAATTTTGGTTTAGATTGTGTTGAAACTTTATAGACATTGTGCATCTACTAAATTATTTATTATTGTTGCCACATATTAAACATCATAATTTTGGTTCCTGCTCGGAGTAATTGAGTAACGGCCCGATAAGGAGTTTTCCGATCTAATCGTCAACGACGTTCCGCTGAGTCCGTGTTCAAAAGTAAGTCTCTATATACTTGCAATTTGATTGTTTATAAACTGTTGGTAGGCACATCGTGTCGAGTTGAATTCTTTTTAAAGATATTTACCTTGATTAATTGCAATAGGGATGTCCGTACATGACTTCGATTTATGCTTTAGAGTTATTTAGTAGAATGATGTTGAATACATATTTCATGAAATTACATAATCGACCTGTAGTACCAATGTTGTAAGTGAGCTAAAATTTAATTGTTGAAAATCCGTTCTATTCTTGGAAAATTAAACAAACTTTCAGATTTAAAATCTTGAAAATCATTTTGAGAGTTTTAATTTTTAAAATCAATTGATCCCAATCTATGCAGAACTTAAACCCCTATGGTCTCATAAATCTAATGGGCACATATAGTCTATTATGCAACCAGCATTATCTGGGCTTAATATGTATTGTAATATTTAGAAGACTTGAAGCAAAATAAGACTAAAATTTGATAATTATGTTTTGTCGTAAATTTTTAACTAAAATTTATGGAAAATTATGAGTACTTTAGTCGAATTTTTTATAATGATTATTTGATTTGAAGGAACCAGGAGTTGTGTTCTTTCGGCTTCGTCAAATCTCGAAGTCACGAAATTAATATTAGTTTTTTAATTACCCCTTTAGACTTATTTTTTAAATTATACTGTTATAGTGAAATTTTGTGTGTATATTGGTAACAAACACATGCGGATATTGTAATTTTGAAACGATTTCAATTTTTAATATTTTTGTCTGTGCTCGGTTTGATCAGTTATCAATTCAAATGATGCGTTAACGCCAATACAATTTTAGTAATGAGTTGTACATCCCGTAATAATATGAGACCACTGACCTACCATGGTATTAATTTATATATTTTGGGGATTAATATTTATTGATATGGGTATATATATTCCCCTGATAAAGATGTGTCTAAGAGGCAGATATAATTAATGTGATTTAATACCGACCGATCTTGATAAGCATGTGCTTAACTTATCAAAAGTGCCAATCGATCAGCGAACAATGAAGGCACAATCGATGGGCCGAAATTATGGAATACATCCTTCTAATCAATACGATGTTGATTTTGAGGCAACATTTGAATTGCTATTTGAACAAACAGCTGACTTGGAACCTATCAGTATTGATTATAAAAATTAGTTCAAGGCTATATTAGTTGATCAGGCTTCACATTTGAAATCGTTTAAATGCGCAGAATAGCATGCATTTACAAAGCAACATCTAAATGCACTTAGAGGTATCAGCAGAAATGCAGATATCAAAATACTACGCGCTAATAAAGTCAAGAGCGTAGTTATAATGGACAAATCTGACAACATACAAAAGATGGAAAACGTGTTAAAAGACAATATTAAATTCACCCGTCTAGAGGATAAATCAGATGAAATAGACAAAGTGGAGCGCAAAGTAATAAATGAAATTAAGATCTTGACAGATGTCGGTTTAATTGATGAGACCACTGCACAAAGGCTCAAGCCAGTTGGATCCTCTTCACCAACATTGAATGGATTATTATAATCAAGGTTGCGGTCTTGATATAAACACCTGACCCATTAATTACTTACATAGTTAGTATATAACTGAGAATTGTGTGTAGTGTAGTGTGCGGCAGGATAGCTCAGTGGTTAGAGCACCAGATTCCGAAGCAGACGTGCCCAGGTTCGTATCCTGTCCGCAGCAAATTCTGGCCAGTACTTGATGAGTTCCCAATAAGGACGAAACCGGTCTACTGGATGAATTGCCTTTTCTACACTATACAATTCTTAGTTTATACTGACATATGTAAGTAATTAATGGGTCAGGTTTTTATATCAAGACCGCAACCTTGATTATAATAATGTACGGATTACCAAAAACACACAAAGAAGGTTGTCCTATGAGGCCAATTTTATCAATGGTAAATTCTCCGTTCCATGCCCCAGCTAAATGGCTAGTTCGTTTACTTGAACCATTACGTAAACTACTAGGTAATTATTCGGTCACCAATATGTTTGAATTCGTAAACAAAATTCAAAATATAAATGTTAAAAACAAGATTATGGTATCTTTGATGTTACGCCTTTGTATACAAATGTTCCAATTGATGAAACCATTGACATTATGGTCAAAGCGGTAGATCACGACATATTACCATCGCCGGTGCCAGGTCATACTCTACGCAAACTTATCTTATTATGCACGGAAGACGTACGATTTCGTTTTAATGAAAACATCTACAAACATACTGATGGTGTGGCAATGGGAAGCCTCTTGTCTCCAGTGTTGGCTGAGATTTTTCTAGGGCACTTATTGAACACATCATTAAAGAGTGACATAAGTAAATGAACTCAATATATACGGTAAGTGGATGATATATTTGTTGTCCTTAAGAACAGGTCGTAATTACCAACATTGCTTCAAAGTTTCAACAAAGCACATAAGGATATCGGCTTCACGTCAGAGCACGAGAAAGATGACTGTCTGCCTTTCCTAGATGTACTTTTAAAGAAAGAAACAAATGGTAAATTAAACAGAACAATTTACCTAAGCCAACATGGTCTGCACAGTATTTTCATTACAGCAGTTTGTGGCATTTTAATATAAATTATCACCAGTTCGTGATTGCTTTTCAAGAATTGACAGGTTGGTTAGTCTAGATTCAAAAGAAAATCAATATAATAAAGCAATTAACGATTTTATGTCTAATGGCTATCCATGACAATTAATAGAATCAATTATTAAAAGGGGAATTAAACAGAAACAGACGTATTACGGGCCAGAAAAGAAAACAGTCTACCTAAACATCCCATTTAAGAGGGATGCAGTTTCCTGAATGGCACAAAAGAAATTTGAAGCAGCATTAAGACGCACATTTAATGCAGCTAAACTACGAGTGTTATTTATGGAAACACACTTGCTCTTACCAGCAATCAAAGAGAAACAGCCGTTAATGTCGATATCAAATATTGTTTACCAATATACAGGCGCAAGTTGTCGATCAACTTACGTAGGCCGATCGACCAGACGGTTAATTACTCGAATGGGAGAACATTGTAACCTAAACGCCTCTTTTAAATCAAATGGTGAATACACGTCTGCTATTGCGCAACACATCATCGAAACATCGCACGTATGTTCTCCAGACGTAGCATTCAAAGTAATTACTGAATGCAAAAACAAAAGGAAGCTAGCCACATACGAAGCCTTATGGATAAACAAATTGCAGCCAGATTTATGCAAGCAGAAAAAGCATGTTCAGGCATTGAGCTTGAACTGGATGTGACGCACGCAATTTAATTGGTCTCCGTTTTTCACATTCTCTCTATGTTCACACATTTATATCTTGTTTTGCTTTCGAATTTAAATATAAATATATTTCCATTAATAAATATTTAAGAAGACTATGCGAAAGAAATGTTTCTTATAACAGATAAAATTTCTTTTTGTTTTTGCACACAGGAAGGGTACAATGAATATATTTAATAGGTATATATCTAACATTTGAGTGTTATCACCTGTTTATCATCGCTATTCCATAAGCTAAAGATCTATTTTTAACTCACAAGATGAACATTGAGCATGTTATCCACCTACCTATTAACAACATTTCGTATAAGATGGTCAAAAAATATATTCCTTTCTCGCTGTTGCTAAAATTTAAACCTTTTTAACATAATCTGAATTGACTGGTAGATACGCGTTTTAGAAGCCAACGTTTTCAACTTACCAGCGCTGAATATCTTTGTGATTTTTCTTCAAATCTCTCGGTATTCCTCACGTTATACTTGTATTATTTGTACGTTTTTTATATAGAAAAATAAGAGAAAAAACATCTGCGCGCGAAGCAAATTTGCAAATTTCTCTAAAAGAAACGGTATACAAGGCCTAAATAAGTGACTAGCACCGCGAAACGAATAAGGAGAATTAGAAAAATATCGTATCGTACACATTAGAATACCTGTCCGCCTCAAAACTAAAAAATACTTGCATGTGAAAAATATATTAAAATACCAAATAACTTTGAAAGCTATAGCTGAGTATATAACTGAAAATAGCATACCGTGCGCAATTTCAAGTTTATACTGACAGTTTTTGTATAATGAAATCATGCTATAAATCTTTAGTTCAATATATATATATATATATATATATATATATATATATATATATATATATATATATATATATATTCATTGTACCCTTCCTTTGTGCAAAAACAAAAAGAAATTTTATCAGATATAAGAAAATTTTCTTTCTCATGGTCTTCTCAAATATCTACTCATGAACATATCTTTATATATAAATTGGAAAGCAAAACAAGATAGAAATATGTGAACAAAGAGAGTGTGAAAAATAGAAACCAATCAAATTGCGTGCGTCACATCCAGTTCAAGTTCAATGCTTGTACGTGCTTCTTCTGCTTACATAAATCCGGCTGCAATTTGTTTATCCATAAGGCTTCGTATGTGGCTAGCTCCCTTTTGTTTTTGCATTTAGTAATTACTTTGAATGCTACGTCTGGAGAACATACGTGCGATGTTTCGATGATGTGTTGCGCAATAGCAGACGTTTATTCACCATTTGATTTAAAACAGGCGTTCAAGTTGCAATGTTCTCTCATTCGAGTAATTAACCGTCTGGTCGATCGGCCTACGTAAGTTGATCGACAACTTGCGCATGTATATTGGTAAATAATATTTGATATCGACATTAACGGCTGTTTCTCTTTGATTGCTGGTAAAGGCAAGTGTGTTACCCTAAATAACACTCGTAGTTTGGCTGCATTAAATGTGCGTGTCAATGCTGCTTCAACTTTCTTTTGTGCCATTCGGGAAACTGCATCCCCCTTAAATGGGATGTTTAGGTAGACGGTTTTCTTTTCTGGCCCATAATACGTCTGTTTCTGGTTAACTACCCTTTTAATAATTGATATATATATATATATATATATATATATATATATATATATATATATATATATATAATATATGTGTGTGTGTGTGTGTGTCTGTGTGTGTGTGTACATGAAGTAAGTTAGCTGATGCAATCCATCTTAATAAGGATTCTTTCGCTATTAATGTAAAAATCTTAAAGAGTATCCCAAACTGTGGTCGATCCCGTAGATTAAGAATGGACTCTACGACTCTGAAACAAATTATCCTATGCTTGGTACAGACTGAAAGAAATACTATCTACTTTTAATGATGTACCCAATACCCATGGAAGCATGGCATCTTAAATAGATTAAATTTGCTTTATTACGCAATTTTCAAGTTATACCAACGATTGGCATAGCATCTTATTGAAATATATTTAAATATCATTAACACGTGCCAATATATACATAAAAAATGAAGTTTCAATAAGAAATATTTGGAAAAGCAAATCTTGTGTAAATTGCCTTGTTTATCAAATTTTCCGTTTTACGCCATATCAATTTCCCAAGATTTAAATTGCCTTTCATTTAGGGAAGCCTAACCGAAATGAAATGCACAATGATTTGGTCCTGATATTGAGCCTGTTATTTTCTTAAACTAGTTTAATCCTATTTCTTAATATTGTTACGTTAGAAATGCGCAACTCAGGTTTTAGGAATTCGTCAAGTTTTTTTCGCATAAATTTTTAGCTTGTTTGCAGACTATAATGTATTTATCGCATAAATAAATGCTTTACTCAATATTCCAGGTGAAACTTTATTTATTTTCATTTGAGGCTAATTTCACCTGCCAATTCAATTGACAAGTGACAATCGTATTTTATGCTCTATCACACATTAGCTTAATTTGGCAAGTGGGTTTGCGAGAATGCAGTCTAAACACACATTTTGATAGACTCTTTTTAATAAACTATCAAAAAATTTTAATTAATAATTTTTGTTACTTATATTTTGTTAAACTAATGCACGGTCAGGATGTCTTCATGTTTTTTTAAAATGTGTTTGGCCGAACGAGCCAACTTATTTTCAAAAAAAACTATTGTTTACGAATATCAAACATTAAAGGAAATAAGTTTAAAAATGTCGACTATCAACTAGGCAAAGATTTCATCTACGAACGGAAACTCCTCCGTAGTAAAAGCAGGGCCAACTAGACTTCACGCATGATACACCGTCGTTTACAACCTGCCATAAATGACAATTAACTGAATAACGTCTAAATCAAGCTTAACTAGACGAATATGCTAAGAACTAAATTTCGTTGCTGTATGATTTATGCGAAAAATGATACCACTCATTCCATGATTTTGTTAAGCAAACTGGCTTGTAAAGCGCATATGCACAGCCAATAGCACAATTAATTTGTTTTAAATCTCACTCTGCCGACTTTCAATAATGTGCAACAACGTTTTTATGCTCTGTTGAACAAAAATCGGCAAGTAATTACTGTAAACTTTGCGCTCCGATACTGTGTTGTAATGCTGTGGCGTTTGGCCAGACGTATATCACTAGTGGTACTTCGTCTAAAATGACCTGGCCTCTGATGTTCCGTGGCAACACAAAAATGTTGAGTAGCAAAGAGATTGCTTCTCCAATCAAAGTTATTTTTATTATGCTCTTTACGAACAAAAGTTGAAATCAATCAGTTGACTCAGTTAACCAATTGCCGGGTTCACACTAGGCGTAAAGCCGAAGGCAAAAACTGGTATAGTAATGTTAGTTGTTTCACTCTTAATTTTAGAAAATATAAAATACTGTCAAACCATTTTATGTTATACGATCCAGCATGCTTTAGCCAAAACCCTGTCAAATTGTATTTGTAAAGTGATTTTATACAAGAACACTATAGCTCCCACCTCTATCACTCACAACTTAGCTTTTGCATATATATATATCCTTCTGATATGCATTGCCTTCGAATATTACACAGTATATTTCTAATAAGGAAGAAAAAACACATTAATAACAATGTGGATAATGGCCATTTATTTCGAGATTACTAAAAAATTTTATGTAATCATTCACCAATATACATTCTGGGTTTTCATTTGATTATGGGGGTGACAACAATACAATGCCACCCACATAATCAAATGAAAACCCTAAATGTACATAAATGGAAGATTGTAGAGCGAAGTTTAGTAATCTCGAAATAAATGGCCACTATATACTATGTTATTGATGTGTTTTTCTTCCAAATTAGATATATACTGTGATATATATATATATATATATATATATATATATATATATATATATATATATATATATATATATATATATATATATATATACTACATTTAAACGACAGATGCTTTACTATATCATACAATTGACTGCAAAATTTAGGACAACTATTTTCAATTACATTTTCATAAGAACTATTCGGACAATATCATTCGTTAGTTCTTAATTTTAAATATATGTAGATAAATCTGCTAAAATATTCTTGCGTGACAGCATAAAAATTGTACATCTGGTATTTTTGTAAAGTATAGTGTAATTGCAATATAATAGTAGGAAAATTAGTTGTATCTACGTTTTTTTCAAATGTGAACGATAAATAAATTATCAACAATCTAATCCTAGTGCGTAACTGAATCCACTTTGTTCTGAACTCTCCACATTGGTCTATTTGGATGCATAAAATTTAACAATGCTGTATCAAAACCCGCATAGTCTATTATACCTTACGTAAGCACAAATCATCATACCCACGGTAAAATCTAGTCTCGAGAAAAAAATGTAATGTTTTTAAACCATTGGTTTGGTTTAAGTTATGCTGCTGCGTATTGCGAAAATACGTTTGCGTTCCCTTGAATGCCAAATCATGTTTGCAAGTAACTGTTCTTTGAACAGTCTTCCTTGTGTATCCTGGTTATCGGGCTCTAAAACTGTGAATGACTTTGTAGAAAAAAACAGAAGATTAGCAAACTATGGACACTGCTTTCCATCAATTAGTTAAAGGACACTGATATTTTCATAAATACTATACTAATTTTGAGATATTTCGTAATTTCAAAAAATAGTAATCTTCAAAATATTTGAAAGTCGTATATTAAAAAAACATAATTCGTTACAACATGGTTAGTCAGGATGTATCAACAAATTTTATTCTGTATTACAACTTAGTTAAACGGAACCTTAGCTTCCGCAGTGGAAAAATATATTCTCTTTGATGCACGTGTTCGTGCTAGTAATTTATTTCATATTAAACCTAACCTTGTAGGTACTGCCAATCGTTTTTCTTCATGTGGTATACCTTATCTAAAGGCATACGATTGCATATTTCACCAGGCGGACTCAAATAAAAATAGCCTCATTAACGAACAAATAACCTTTGGTGGAAAAAATTTGTATATGTCAGTATTTAACTGATTGCACCAGAGTTTAAGAATCTCACACATACGTATTATGAGACCAGCCAGATATGAGTCACAAAGGAGACCGTTTAAATTAAAATTCACACTTAAAATTTTTATATCAGCAGTGAATTATTAAAGATACTTGGAAATGGGTAACGAAATATCGCGAGATAAAATATAGAATCTCATTCACTCATGTGTTTCGTGCTTCATGCCCACTACGCTCCAACAACAAATTATTGTTTTTCAATTCCCCACGCGGAAAAAATTCATGCGTCCATAGGTTTACACATTTTGTTTATGCCTACATGACAATCTCCACTCGTTTGTTCTATAGGAACTAAGCCTGGATATTTTTCATTTTTTCAATGGGTTATAAATCATTAGGCAAATAATTCCATAATAGAAACCACCATTTTAAGATTTAACACTCTAATGCCTCAAATTATTTAGGATTTTTTGGAAACTTTCGTAAATATATCGAGGGATAACGTTTCAACATGCGATTAATGCACTTTCTTCTTTGTTATAAAAATGGACTGTATGTATATAACAAGCGTAGAAAATGGACATGCAATGTAGGCTTTAGTTTCCCTTCCGTTATTCTTTTACCGATGTGTGTACCAATATTTCCTTGAATAACAATACACAGTTTCCATCCGTTTCCACAGATGCACCTTATTTTATGAGATAAATTGCATTGCAAATATGGTTATGACTACCGCTTCAGAAAAAAATCGAAGATATTATTTCTTCTGTTGACTTTGCAATTTTTACTTGTTTATTCTCTGCGTGGATTTTGTGATGAGGCAGAGTTTAACTCTAAATTCTCGGCTAAGTTGTAGGTTCTATGGAAATATTTTAAAAATCTGCTGCAATGAAACTGTTCAGGCCTTTAATCGAGAAAATATGTAATAAGATTCGACGTAGTGCCAACTCTCTCTCTCTCCCTCTCATTCTGGAATGTAGGCAATAAGGACGATCTAAATACAATAACACCTACTTCTCCAGCCAAATAAGGAACATACTCCTGAACGTTCATGTATTAAGTGCAATTTACTGAATATATAAATTACCTATATACTTGTTCTTAGCAATCAGGAACATACACAAACAAAATTTGTCCTTTTCTATTTATTGCAATATGATTACAATTTCTATAAATAAAATTTGCGTACAGCATTTAAACACCGATCGCATTTTATTTAACCAGCTGAACAACACTGCAAAGTCACCGTCAGTCCTACGTACTGATTTTTCACCTAAATACCCTTTAGTAATACACCAATTTCAGTAGAATGCCGGATCCAATAAACTGTCAACATATCTCATTAACCGAACAGTGGAGAGTTTCATTAGTTTCAATAAATTTGTACCAACGCCTCTTTAGAGCACTTCAACATTTGGCTAAAACATGTAATCGGAATTCAATTTTTCATTTTCATATTCATTTAAACAGGTAAATACCGGATCATTTTAAACCATTTTCTATACACGCCACTTAATCTCTGGTGTATACGTGGATGTAAGCCAACTATATTGAATTACACACAACAATGTGCAGTTTTTCGAAATTATTAGTAAATGTGAATCTCATTTTTTAACAAATATACAACGTTTAGTATATTTAGATTGGTGCCCATAGCTTAGGTATGCCCGAAAGATATCTGCTGATTAGTTGAATTAGTCAACTAAGAGATCCAATATAATTTAACAATTATTGATTGCGCGGGTGGTGCTAACAATTCTTTTAACCAAGTTTGCAAGCTGGAAATAAAAAACACCAATCCCATTGTATTTAACCAGCCGTCGAACAACATAACAAAACTACCACCAGCCGCAACGCACTGGCACGTTTCGACCTTCCATGATCATCGTCAGAGTACGACGGCAAACTGACTATCGTGGATCAAACCGTATTGCATATATATGGAAAACAAAATTAGATATGCGTCTCTCAATTCTAGCAATTACGCATAAATTGAACTTGACCGTTGCGGCTCGCGGTAGTTTTGTTATGTTGTTCGACGACTGGTTAAATACAATGGGATTGGTGTTTAATTCAAGCTCGCAAACTTGATTTAAAGAATTTTTACCACCACCCGCGCAAACAATTATTGTTAAATTGTATTGCCTATATATGTATATGTGGCGAGAGCTACAAACAGCAAATGTTCGTGACTGCATAGAAATTGTGCAGCCGACATTTCCAGTCAAGTTCAATGTATGCGAGACTGCCAGAGGTGAGAGCCGCATATCTTACTTTGATTTCCATATATATGCAATGCTGTTTGATCTTCGATAGTCAGTTTGCCGTCGTACTCTGGTGATGATCATGGAAGTTCGACACGCGTCAGCGCGTTGCCGCTGGCGGTATTTTTGTTATGTTGTTCGACGACTGGCTGAATACAATGGGATTGGTGTTTACTTCAAGCTCGCAAACTTGCTTTAAAGAAGAGATGAAATATTTTTTATAAAAAACATACATAAAATCCCCTGGTGTTATAGATTCTCATAATTAGATTTAGCCTGAATTCTCAGTGGGCGTTGGATCTGTAATGTAATGCTTGAATTTCAGGAATGTTAATGGTAAGTCTACTAAAGGTGGTTCCATGTATAGCGGCAGATGTTAAGTTTCCAGTAATATAGTGTTATAGAAACATTGCCAGCTGCATCGCTTTTTTAATTACATAAAAGATTTGGCTAGTGTCATGCCGAAACTAATATTATCCCATAATGGTCGCAGTAGAAAACTCAAAAAATCTGTTATCCTTTGACCTTTTAATTTATAGGAATCCATTCGGCCTTCTTCCAATAAATTACAGTTAACTTGGCAATTATCATACGCACGAAGTCATTGAAAAAATTGAAATCAATTACTTTGCGCGTAACGCAGAACCCATTCGACGCAATATGAATCGAATGTTATCCGTGCTTGAAAGGCACTCCATAAACTGTTTACTGTTAATTTTCATTCTACACAGACCATGTCTAGCAGTAATAACAGACAGTGAGTTTTCAACTGACAATCCTGTGATTCTGAGTAGACCGACACACCTCTAGACGTAAAAGACGTCAAACCATGCGGACATTCCAAATAATTCTCCATTTTGTTTTTTAAAATGTATATATATATATATCACTTAATGGATAGTTGAATATTTTGAGTCAGATGGCTTGATCTATGAGAACATCAACCAAATATTATTTTATCATGCCAATTAGAATATTCGAAGTAGTGTTTATTTACGACCCACATACATGGCAGTGATACACAAAAAGTTAAATTATAATACCTTGCTGATCAAGATGAAAATTCTGAAGAGCATACATCATGGTTAAGTATGTTAATTGATATTTCATGACAGTCGCTTTATTCTGAAAATAATATGTAGGCAAAAGTGACTTTACAAACATTATTGACTGACCTTCTTTTATGTAAAATGTTGGTTTATAATTAAAAAACACGTTTCCAATTACAAATGAAGGTACTAAATTTGTCGGTGTTATTTCTAATAGTATGTTATTTGATTATATATATGTGTGAAACATCAAAGCAAAGTTCGTATCTCTTTCGACAGCGGGGAGTATGTTCACCAGATGAAAACTATTTCTGTGAAAATGTTATTTTTGTATGTTTTGACCGGGATTTTATTGATTTTTCGGCATAGATTTATGCTTAATTATCAGTGATTCAGTATTGTTATTTACAGCATATTGAAAAAAAATGTAGTCGCATAATTTCCAGTTATTAATTTTTGTCCAGAATATCATACTTTTACCGATATCAGAATTTTATTACAATTGAGCGTTTGCGCTAAATTATATTTCAAGTATGGTTTCAAACATATTGTAATGCAACTTGTACTAATTCATATATCCATCAGGTTGGTATCATGTACCGACTCGGAAACCATAGTGTTAGTATCCGGTACTCATCGATTTCAAAAAAGGTATCAGTTACTAACACAATGGCCATAGTGTTAGTATCCTTTACAGACTCAGTATATATATTATATAGTGTGAGTTAGCATTGAAGTCGTATTGTCGTTGACTTCAGATTATGTTAGCTTCACTATTACAGGTTTACACATTCGTCATATAGTGTGAGTTAGTATTGAAGTCGTATTGTCGTTGACTTCAGATTATGTTAGCTTCACTATTACAGGTTTAGACATTCGTCTAGGAGATTATACCGTCCTATTATTCCACATTCTTCCACCAAATATATAGTGGTTAAAGGGCGTAATACCGGCTCCTACTGATGAGTCGCCAGTAAGCACGAAACGAATGTGCATGAGATTATACTTTCCGTTCATGCTGCCTTTGGTTTATCCTTCTGGTCACAACTGAACTAATTTGTTACTAGGTTCGCAAAACCTAATACATACTTGCATAATTCATAGGTTGTTTGATTTTTTGCGGGGTGCCAGATTCACATTATGCATTGCCGTGTTTTGCGTACGCGGGTTGTAGCTTTGCACTAACAGATCCACAAAGATCCAATTGATTAACCTTTCCACGTATTCCTCTGCTCTGTCTTCAGTCAGGCTGGGTGTGCATTCGACTTTTTCTTCCGAAGGCTTCAACATGGTTCATATTAATCATTCCAAATGGGGTGTTATGTAATTTTTGTTTAAATGCAACGTTTCGGAACTCCAATACCCGTTCCATCATCAGGCCACTAGTCACATATATACACAGCACAATACACACAATTGTAGATTTAAGCAAATATTTGCATAAATTTGACACAAATATTGCTTACGTTAGTTGAATTACATCTGCTATAAGTTTGAAGAGAATTTGGAAATGCAGTTCTCTTCTTCATATAGCTGAGTTTATGCCAGCGGCGTTCGATATAACGTCAGTGGAATTCGGCTGCACTTGGCGTCTATAGCTTGTTTGCCCCAGCCTCACCAATAATTAATGAATAAGCCAAGTTTTATAGACTGTTAAGAAGGTTTCTATATCCAAATTAAGTTCAATTTCCAAAAAGGGCCTCTATTATATCTCATTGATTGGCTGAATCCGGCTTTTAAAAGGGACTATTCTGTGGCTAAAGATGGCAAACTATGTTGATTGACTATTTTCTTCTATAAAAAAGTAGTTTAAAGTTCGCATTGTGAAGCAGCTAGTACTTCGCTTGTAACATTCTTTTTGTTAGAAACGAATTTGTTTGATATATTGGTAAATTTCTTTTTTTAAGCCTGTCTTAACGATTTGTTTATTTTTGCTCTGTATCCCGTATTTATCATTTCTAAACCTGTGCTGCTAATCTGCACTGTCAAGTGAATTTCGATTTAGTATCTTACCACTCTACCGATCGAATGTCTCAGTAGTTTCCGAACATTTATGCTGGCAATTTGTCTTGTTTCCACTTAAACAGTATAGTTGACCTTTCTAGAATGGAATTTTTAGTAATTAATCATTACTCTATTCAAATTGATAATTTAGCACCAGGAAATAGAAAAAAGCACGCATTTCCTAATTCCTTGCCAAGCAAGTTATGTGTACAAGCCAAAGCAAACATATAAATTTGGAAAATTGAATAATTTGAATACCTATATTTACAAAGGATACTAACTGATGTCGAAATTTGTCAAGATCTAAGAATAAAAAATGCAGATTTAACTTATGACTTCATCAAAATTGAAATTTAAAATACCTGATGAGTGTAGAATAATCTTCGAAAAATTAAGTAAAATTAATCAAGTAATTTTAACCAATAAATGGAAAATTGTTGACAATTGTATGAAGTGATTTTCCTAGCCTACGCCTTGTTCAGTTTTGTTGAAAATTTCAAAGTGATTAAAATTTGGAACAATTTCAATGTTGTTCTTCTTACCTTGAGAAGTATTAGCGGATTGTGGAAACTTTTTTTTTAATGTTAAGAAGAACCAAATTCTAGAAGGAACCTGAAGTTTAAGAAACCCTTGATCAGAGTTCTTTCAAAGTTACTTTTATTGTTAAAATTAGAATCACCTGGTGGATAAGAATAAAAATATTAATAATGTGCATCTGCTTTCATACTAGTTCATTAAGTTATCAAATAAAATAAGAATTTTCCTTTTAGTTATTTATAACTTCGCTTCAAAAGCACAAGTGAGTGTTGTGAAAAATTAAATTTCACTTCTTTACAAAGAGAGAATAAAGTACAATTTTATTAAATATTTTAAGAATGAACGTTAAACTAATCCCACGTACTTGACGTTGGATAATTTATATAATTTAAACGTAGTTATCCGCCATATTTTAGCCTAATGAAGTGATAAATGATTTTGTTTAACTTATGGGGTTATAAGATCGTATGCTTGGTCTAAATTTTTGTTTACTGGGTTTATGCAACTATTTTTCAAAATACTTTTAAAATTTATTATTTTACTCCCTGTGTATAATGCAAAATATGGTTCAAACTGAATTTTTAATAGTTTCTTAATGGTATGCATTCTTAGCGGTTCTGTTTTTAATTTATCACAAATCGTGCTGAATTTTGATTACTAACGAGATGGCAGGATGCACAAACTATAGGATCAACTTAACGGAAAAAGCCCAAATTCTTTTATGTAATGTAGCAAAAGTAACACAACAGTTTATATGTAGGCTGAATTATTAAATCCACCTTTTCTTCAAAATACTGATGTGTAAAATGTTATGTAAGCAGAAGAAGCACGTACAAGCATTGAACTTGAACTGGATGTGACGCACGCAATTTGATTGGTTTCAGTTTTTCACACTCTCTCTATGTTCACATATTTCTATCTTGTTTTGCTTTCCAATTTATATATAAAGATATGTTCATTAGTAGATATTTGAGAAGACAATGCGAAAGAAATGCTTCTTATATCTGATAAAATTTCTTTTTGTTTTTGCACACAGGAAAATGATATTTACTAAATATCTGCCTGACATCAGTTTCCTCCACATAGCCATTGGCATTAATGGCTTAACATGGTGGAGGTCAAAATCTTATTTTATTTTTCTAAATTTATAAATTCTCGACAAAGAACAGTTTTATGCAGTTTTTATATTTTGTAATTTTGGTATTGTAAACTTGCTTAAGTTGAAACCAACTAATTATTCTTGCTAATAACAAAAATTTGAGTTACAATAGGTCAACAACGCAATTATCAGTGTGAAAAAATATTTCTAGATTAAAATTAACACAACTTGTCATGTGATTGAAAATTTTCATAACTAATGTGTGCGAAAAACGTGCGGTTAGAAGGAAATAAAGCCACATTGGACTTAAATCTCGTAAAAACTGTTTGATATTTCATCTCAAGTTACGCAACGTCATCTACCAATTATTGGTTTTTCGATGGTAGATGACGACTACGTCCTGTTTCTTTGTGTGTGGTATTACACTTCGTGTTTTATATAACAGAAAGAAACACAATAAACAGCAAAATGTTCAATTAATCTATAATTTATATATTTATTAAATCTAGAAGTTTTGAAAATTAAAATAATTTTATTCTCGACATAATACTTATTGAATAGCTAACTGGAGTGTGAAATTTATCCTATATTCCTTATAGTCTCATATGATACATTCGTTTAACTAATTTAAAGACAATGTTTGGAATATCTGCATCGCAACACTCATGGCTCTTGTTATTTCCGACATGCGGCAAACAAAACTAGAGATGTTAGTTAATATTCGCATTAACCAATAATTTTTTTCATTTTATTTAAATAATACGGTCATTTACCGTTTCATTTTACCGAGAAACTGCCCCAAATTTCTTGCCTGAATATATAGGCCATGTAGGGCTTAGTATCTGTTTCTGCTGATATTTCACCAGTAAGCACTAAATGCAAGTATACCTGAGAATGTACAGTTTGTCTATGCTGACTGGCGTGTCCATCTGGTCCTATTTAAACAACTATATAGCTTATTACGAAATACCTCATACACAATTGTATATATATATATATATATATATATATATATAGAGAGAGAGAGAGAGAGAGAGAAAGAGAGAGCCCTTGTCTAAAAAGAATACATCTCAATGAATACTTTATTGAAAAACTTTTATTATGAAAGAAACCGATCTATTGCATATATGGCCTTTATTACCTTTGCGAATGCTTACTTTAAACGGACAAATATATAAAGAATGTATAATTTTCATTTATCTGTTCATAAATTGTGAACACTTCTCGAAATTACTACTTTCTTATTTTTCTCGTAAGACTAGTTATGAGGAGGGAGAAACGTTGTTAAATTTAACAAAATAGAAGCACAATGGCTGTTATTTTGATATAGAAGTTGGAAGGTAGCCATGTGATTCAAATGACGTATTACTGTGCAACAGCAGTTTCTGAAGACGTGTAAACGCGAGTATGTCGCGTTGAATTTCATTTGTTAATTAAATTGTTTATTTTGAATTTTTTCTCTGTTACGTTGTGTTTGTCTTGGTTTAATCTTCTTCTCGTACATCGGCAAAACAATTAACCCTCAAACTTTCGACTATTCTTCGTAAAATATTTAACGAGAAAATTGTTTTACTGTTGTCGATTATTAATTTTTACATTTCAAATTGAAAGTAGTCAACAATTTAATGCAAATAACGATTTAACGCGTGCTAATGATTTACTGATGGAGTTTTATTAAAATAAACAGAAAGGAAAAATATTTCAAAGATTAAAACTATATAATATGCGGTTCGTTAAATGTGTTGATGCTCAAGACAAAAGAGATATACAGTTATGTACTGTCTTTTGCGGAGACATAATATCTATTCAATTATGTATTAGGTGTAACACAGCTAGTAACATATCAGTTCAAACGCGACCAGAAGGGTAAACCAAAGTCATCCGAAACGAAAGTTGTAATCTCATGTACACATCCGTTGCATGCTTTCAGGCGACTCATCAATAGGTGCCCGTAATACGCCCTACACTCACAATATATTTTTTTAAAGAATGTGGGGCTATTGGACGGTAGAATCTCCGAAATTTAACTAAGTTTAAAGAGACAAAACCTGTATAAAGCATGGATGATGTTGTTTGTCAAGATGTCACTTTTTAAGCCAAGTGATCAAGGCATGCACACATATCTGAGACTTACTTTATACGCACTATGTGCCAAACAAAATTAATTCTTTTTTGCAAGATGAATAAAATTTCCGTTAAGTTTTATGAAACTTTGAGTTTAAAGGAATGAAGATGAGCAAGTGGATTTTTGACTCAATGACGCAAAACATGCGATGATAAATATTTTGATTTTCTATTTATATCGATTGATCAACTGTTGCATGACGCCAGTGGAAAAGAAATGTTAACTCGAAATTTTAAAAAATCAAATCTTATTCAAATTTGTATACAAGTTAAACTGTCTCTAAATGGGGCTATTGTCTCCCAGAAAAAGCGAATCGATAGTATTTTTTTTAAATAAAATTTTAGCGTATTTACGCTGACTAGTTTTTGTTTGTGACGAGCAGTCAGCTGAAGGGAAATGTGTGTTTAATTCGTATTAAGAGATAGTATTGCCTATATGGAAACTAGGGCGCATAAGTCCAATAGATCATTGGCAAATATTTAGGCCGGGAACTGACCAATCAGAAATATTCGTAAAGTGCAAATATTGAAAATAAGGTGAAAATGACAACAAATCTCTTATCCAATAAAGGCCATTTTAAGCCTCAATAAACAATGATTAATTAAGTTCGATCTTGTCTCACAAAAGAGGTATATAAAAGAAGCCCTATCGGTTTTTTACGTTAGTGCCGAGCAACTTCAACTAATTAATTTCTTATATGAGTTTTATGATCTAGAAATATGTTAGACAGGCACTAAGGACACTAAGGATACCTTTAGCAAAATTTTTATCAAAACACCCTAAATCTGGTATTCAATTGTTACGTTACAGAATTTTAACATATTAAGAATTTAAGAAGTTTTAAGGTTGTACAATCCAAAATAATATTATGGATTTACATAAATAATGTCCTCATTATTAAATTTTACACTGACAACCAATTTACATTTTACCTTTAAAATGAAGAGCTGCCAGTAATTTTTAATAAAAACTTGATAAATGCCTGTATTCAGATTTTTTTATTTACATATTTATATATCAATTTTTATTCCATTTTATTCTGCATAGCCTCATTTAAGTAAATTTGCCACTTAAATATCAGTAAAGTTTATTCTTCCTTTTAAATTGAAGGTAACGCACAAGAATAAGCACGATGAGTCAATCTGTTGCATCAAATATGAATCGAGACACGGTGGTCGTTTCTTCCGAGGTGAGCAATTAATCTGATTAAGTTATCTAATAATCAAATCTATTTACGAAATCTTTAACCTTTTCGTGTGCAAATGGCTATTTTGTTTTTCACTAGTTTCAGTTGGTATTGATTCCTAATTTTGCAGAAATTCACAATCCATTAGAGCATGTAGCATATTTTGCTGCCGAGATTTCAAGAAAAACTGCAGATTCCTCTTTTCTAGTTTTCGTCTTATTTAGTGAGAAAATACACGTTGCTTATTGTATTTTTTAAACTAGCAACATATCAGATGAAATGCGACTGGAAGGATATGTAAAAGGCAGCATACAAAAGGTTTAATCTCATGCATGTGTTAGGTGCCTCCTGATTACTCGTCAAAAGGAGCCGTTGGTACGCCCTATGTACGCTTTGTATGTGGTTAAGTAATGTGGAGCAGCTGTATAATACAATGTCTTAGGCGAGCCTATTTTAAAGCAGTAATAGTGTTAACTTCGGAAACAGACTTCGGTAATGTTACTGCAAAAGTAAATCAATATAGATTAAATATATCGAGTCTGAAAAGATTTCCAACACAATGGTTTCGATATACTGTGCTTGTAACCGATATCACCAAAATTATATTTGAGATAGGCTAAATGTCACTATTCGGAAGCCTTTGTTTTCTAAGGTTGAGGATTCACCACTAAATCCGTAATTTCTAGCCTCGATGGACTTCAGTTATCCTACTTCGTTGTAATTATAGCATTTTAAACTGAATATATCTAGT